>JAMPIV010011886.1:0-75293 GCA_024509875.1 Oreohelix idahoensis
CAAGACGTCACTTCCTGCAACCACGGGATACCGTGTGTAAACAATATATATCAGGAAGTGATCGAATACAAAACATGATATGATATTTACTCATATCAGGCGGCAAGGTATGGTATTGCACGGGGCGGCCAAATTCCTAGGGCGGCCTTGTGGGTTGCCGACCCCTGGTCTAGGACATGTTTCTGTTTTCTCTCATGATTCTATTATGTAAGGCAGTGGTAGTCAATAATACATTCTTGTGTGTTAGCACGACAGACTGTACAACAGTTGATGGGATAATCATCACCGTTACCTTCCACCGCCCGTCGGACCTTAGACGTTCAATAAATTCATAACACGTCCTCCTGTCACGTGCCACCCGCTCAAGGTCTGTCCGTGTCTTCTTCATGTGTTTTTCGATCACACTTTACTTCTACCATTAACGAAAATCTATAACACCTTGACTGTAGCACGTGATGTTCTCTGGTGACGTATGCATTTTTGTGTGTCAGTAGAAACTGTGTGAGATGAAAACAAATAAAGAGGTCCTAGAAAATCTAGGTATGAAAAGAGAACTAATGAGAGAGATCAACGTTCGGCAGCTAAAATACTTTGGCCACATAAAAAAGCATAACACCTTGCAGAAGACCATAACAGAAGGGAGAGCTGAAGGCAAACGTGCAAGGGGAAGACAGTGCTATAAGTGGGAAGATAACATCAAGAGATGGACAGGAAAGAGTCTATCAGAGTGCACCACCAAGACAAGAGACAGAAGACGTTGGAGATCCATTACAGCTAACCTTCGTTGTGGAGATGGCAACTGATGATGATGATGATGAGAAACTGTGGGTTAAAAAAAAACAACAACCCAATAACCAGGGGCCATGACTAATCGTCGCCTTTATCTGCTTTATTCTATCTCTACTGCAGCTTGTTTTGAGGGGAAAAAAAACACGTTATCAGTTTTTTGGATTACCAGTATGATATGAAGAAAGTTATGTCACATTAAAATGAAATTTTGTATGATGATACAAAATGTTAACTCTAAGATAGTGTGTAGGATGATATTCACGTCGAGACTTTCTGTTCTAATCCATGTTTTCAGTGCTCCTTCCGTGTAGTTTCCTCAATGTGTGTCCTGTCCAACTCCAACGTCTTTTTCTCCTCTCTAATTCCACTTTCACTTGTCTGGTTCTTTCCACTAGTTCCACAGTGGTGCTCCGGTTGTACCATTTCATTACTTCTATTGCTCAAACACCCGCTTATGAAAGTCTAGAATAGGGGCAGGCAACTCATGGAATTGTGGGAATCTGCTTTGGAAACTCTCTGGAGATCTATCATGATAAAATCTTGTATGTTGTACAGGTTTGACATTTTCTGGAATTAGGAATAAGTCCAGCATATATGCGACATTAATCTCTGCTGCATGAACTGCTTCCTGCTATCCCACCAACACAGCAGTGGAAAATTAAATATTTTACCGCACTTCACTTCAGAGAAAAAAAATCGTTTTCTATCTCTTATACAATTCACGAATATAAATTGAGTTTTAGTAAGCTGGCTTACGAGTTTTCACACAGGGAATGCGATGAAAAACATCTTTAAACATGGGGACACCGCGCCAAGGGGAGAAGGATAAAAGGTAAAGGATCCCGCTACACGCCCATTGAGGCGTTTTGGGAATATAGTGTTAAACCCATATTTTCTTGACCATACGGCACACTAGGGGTGATGTGGTGAGCATCACACCGGCCGCCTTAACCTTCCCAGAGTTGCTCTGGTACCCACTTCATGAGGCTGGGTCGACCACGGAGCCGTTTGCGGTCTAAGTACCACCTCAACTGGCGATCGAACCATGTACCACTGAGATATGAAGAAAGTACAGTAACCACTGCGCTACCGCTGCGAGTCTTAAACTCACATAAGTTAAACATTCCCCCCCCCCCCTTCCGTCGCCTAAAGATCTACCAAAGTATGCATTGGGATCTACCGGTACATCAAGTTGGACTGATTGCTGACCTCCTGTACTAGAACTACTTGCATGTTGTTTTTTGTTGTTCTCCACACTTTCAGAGCCATACAATATTACTGCCTTGATATTTGAGTTGAAGATTGTTATTTATTTGTTGGACTTGATGTTTCTTGATTTCAAAATATTTCACAATACAGCCTGTCAGGAACCACTAATCATGGAGAACACTCCACGGGTTACACCGCTGATGTGTGGGTTTATAATAACAACTATAGGCTCGCCCTCCTAAGGGTATGACCACACAACAATGGCTGACAAAAGTAATAACACCTTCAACAGGTACTTCCCTTTAATAAATATACACACAATAAGGCCTCACACGGCCATCAAACGCATCAAATACAATAATGAGAAAACCACTGTAAACCTGCCTTAGCAGCTTAAACTATCACCTCCATACATGAAGGTACGAGTACAAACTATACCCCAAATAGCTGCTATAAATATCGCTCACCCGAGCGGCAAAACTATGACAATGACACACTCAAAATCATCGACATCTTATCAAACTACGGCCTGTAGACAATACGATCTAGACCCTTCACTGCTCTAGATGTAATTATGTAATTATCACCAAGGTCCGAAAACATGGCAGGCACTCAGTTTACAGTCTACAATATAGAGCACACAGCGATCTCGCTGGCATAAGGATAAAACGTCCTTCCCGGATGTCGTGAGTTGGGCTGTTTCACACCACGGCTTCTGAATAATCCTGAGTAACTCTGACCAAACCGCGCACCATACATTGTAGAAATTGTATGATACACTAGCCAATGGAAAGGCTTCCTTATTCGTGTTGACTGAAACATACTATGCTTAACATGGAGTCTCAATCTGTGCAACCGAGTGAAGGATGCAAACTAATTACATAAGTAGGACAGAAGTACCAATTGGAAGAGGTCTCTAATTCTGCAACATGAATATTACTTTAGAGGTAGGTGTAAAGACTTTCTCGAAAAGTAGTTTATTAAGAGAGATATATTGAGTGGAAAGGCTTCGACACATCGGATTAGTCCCTAATTTAGCTATTTAAAGTATGCATAGAATAAAATGAACTTAGGAGACTAAAAGATTTTTAGTTAGGAAGTAAAGATTAATTCAGGGTATAATTTAAGCCTTAGATGAATAAAATCGCTCCAGAAATAAGAAAGATAATGGGGATAATAGTTTCTCATAATTGAACAGAAAGACAATATATGCCTCATTTTAGGATTCGCAACACCCCGTTATCCCCTGCCTCCCGATACGCCGGATGTGCTAGTATAAATAGACTTGCCCTTGCTAAATTGAGGCCATAACATTTGAAAAAAACACAGCGAGCAGAAAGAAGCGGTAACTTGTGAATGAAGACTGCCTTTGGCAGTGTACCTGAGAGCAGATCAAGTTTGCCACTAACAGCTCGACTGTGTGTGTGTGCCTGAGGGTAAGAAAGAATATATATATATATATATATATATAATTATATGATTTGCTATTGATTCACTACAGTGTGTTGGAAAGTGTGTAGACGTGTTTCAAAGAAATACTTAAGGCAACTTGTTTAAGGTGCCTCTTACACGCGGTCTGAGGTATTACTTTACACTAGGCTCCCACTTTGATTTTGTGTTCAGATTCCTAGGATTCCGGCTTTCTGTGTTAATGTAGGTAGATTTTTCCTGGGATATAAGTTCAAAAGATGCTCAAACAAGGTCCGGCGCGATAAATTGAATTCTGATCCTATTGCTTACTCTGGCTAGCTGGTTGTCTTCTTGACGACCGAATTTCACAGTGCTCTAACCAGCGAAAGTGTCAGATTATATTGCAACTTTCGTCCCAAGCACGTGGTTGTTAAATCTGACCAGGCCCCAATCAGAAGTGTAGTTTATAACATCTAGAATTGCCCAGGCAATTGTATTCAATCATGCGTGTTATGATAACTTTCCTCAAGGAATTTTCTGTGTGACTCATACGTTTGTGAAATTCAAACGGTCACTCTCTATACATTTTTTCAGTTTGATTTTCAGTCTAGGATTATTACATTTACAACTCACAACTTCCTGAATTTATTACTGATCATATCTTCCCGGAAGCTATTACAACATTTAGTCTTTCAGGTGCGTTTCTACAATATGTCACCACGTGGATAATTTACTGCCCTGTACCTGTACCAAAAAAAAATTCATCGTGTGACTGTTGCACACATATTCTTTTGTATGGAATTATGCGACGCACGGATTACATTAGGTAGGTAGGCATACAAATGTATTGTATGACCATTTGATATGAACAGTATTTATTTTGAAATGCTCTCATGGTCAAAGTTATATCACCCATGATTAATTCATACTTTTGTTTGTGTGGGGGTGATCTCTCTTGAATATTGATTTGGCGGATGGATCTAGACTCCGTTCATTCTATTCTTTGTTCGGACAGAAAACAGATTATTCTTGCTTAGGTTTATGCAGGGATGTTTATGGTCCGAGTCTATGTTTACTCAGTGTCTGTTGGAGACGATTCGGTCTTATATCGAGTTATCTTTGTATGTCTATGTCGGACTATTTTCTTTGTACTGTATTTTAGGGTCAGGTGCTTTTCGGCGCACGAAGATACGTTAGGTAGTTTCTTCGGTGTTGTAGAAGCCTATGGCGGAAAGTCATGTCTTAGACCTGCCCGAAATTTGTGATCTCTTTTCTGATTATGGGAACGAAGATAGTTTTCTTCTGGGATGGTTAAATCCATGAGTTCCCTAGTGTTCATTCTATAACGCGAGGAGAAGAGCTCTTTTTTTTCTGTGTTTGCTAGTGGTTTTTTTCCTATGCCAAGGTAAAAAAAACTGTTTACCGAAATTTTTCGATTCCTAGGCCTAATATGGGCAGACAGCTACATGAATTGAACCATGTCAGTATGTCGGAACGATATATTATCTAGCAACACTGATTATGTATATATGCAGCAACTTTGAGGAAAGAATATGCTGAATGTTATAGAAACAGTTATGTTCATGAACTGAATCTTTATTGAAGCTTCATTGTGCATCGTTATCGTGAGCGAGGTTCACAAGACTAGAAGCCATTTTGGAATGCTATTTATTGTTGATCATTTACCAGAGAACAGGGACGCCCTTATTATCAGGTGATGATAAAGAGATCATACTTATGAAAGGAAAACCTACTATTGGTAGTTTAACGTTTTCTCAAGAAATATTGGATGAACTGTATTGAACGGAATCTTCGCTAGAGTGCAAGTTACGTTTATGCTAAAGAGGTTCGATCTAGGAATCAAGTTGGAACCTTGTATATTAACTGACATGATCAGTCAGTAAGGCCTGATGAATATTTATATAAATTATGGAACTCTGAATGCTTGTATACTGACGTTCCATTATGATCATTGTGATTTGATGATTTTCTTCAACATGAATGCCAATTTATTATTGTACACCGTGGGTCAACAATATGCTATTGATGTCGACCTGTGTTCCTGTAACTTTACCCGTTCTGTCCAAGTGTGTGCGTCAAATTAAACTATTGAAACGTTCCCCGTAGTCTGCATCAGTAACTTCTAGATACGCATGAATGAGTGTTTGAACCTTCAGTCAACTCCAGAACAGTATACACATTCGCGTATTGACATTTATTGCAACACTCATTATCAACAATGCATTCTTGTCGGGGCCTCATTGTGTTCCAGGACAAGATGACCTGTATACCTGACACTGTGCCCGGTTATTAGAGTTGACCAGTTACACCAATACACCTTTACAACGTGCTCTGATATATACACAGTTGCGATGAAGCAAGAACGAGCGTTATCAATGTGGTAGGCCAGATTTCTGGGCTTAACCTGCACAGTAGACATTGCCAGAAGTTAACAGCTACTGATACCAGTTCGTTTCCCTGACGCCTGATACGACACACCAGCAGTGGTAGTCTACACTTGATTGACAGTTCCTCACGTGACCTATGAAACGAATACTGAATCTAGGTCAGCGCTTGTTGACATTTGTCGTTGGACATCACAGCAAGTTTACAGTACAACTATACAGTCGATGTCAGCATAACCAGTCCTATCGAGCGAAGGCAGTAATTAGGCCAACGTTTTGTTGACATTAGTACACAGGTCAGCGCTTGGTGACATTTTGTAGTACAGACATTGTTTATGTCAAGCAGACATTACTACACAGCTGATTACTTTGAAAGCCATAAACTGTTTTGTTGTTGCAGTTCCCTTCAACGGTGCATCTTCATTCATTATTATATATATTGTGTGGAACTTTAATATATTTAAGGCCAGAATTTGTAATTCAATAAAGTGGCAGTTTATTTATTGTGATTAGAATAACTGTGCCATTAATCAAAACTGAGCCTTCTACACAACACATTCTTTCTGCAACACATCGCATTCACATGCTATCATATTACACATGTATTTATGCTATATGTATTTATGTTAAATGTTATATATATTATTTGTGTGTCTATGTTGTGGGTGTGTGACTATTATATGGTATACCACGTAGAGAGGTCATATAATAGCATTCTACAGGTGCAATTTTCTTGACTGAAAATTTGCTGCAACATCTGTTGCTATTTTTTGTTAGTTGTGATGAGGTGTTCATTTCTTCGTTGTTTTTGTTAATAATTTTGTGTTCATTAGTTTTGTTTGATCTGTTCGTATTTGTAGATCTACCCTGTCCTATAATTTAGTTCTATACACATTTATATTTATACACTGTGGCGTTATTTGTCTTGTTGATTCCATTGCAGTTGTCGTCACAGATTCTGTGATTATTTTCATTGATTTCTCTATTTTACTTAGTTGATTTCTGCAATTGTTTTCATATTGTCTTTTATGCTTGTCCTTTGTTAATGTCTTTGGTTGACATATGATATGAGATAGTTGAGTACACGTATGTTATAGTATAGACCAGTACTTTATTATTATTATTGTTGTACAAGGAAATATACAAGACCTTTGTAAGGCTTGTCTCCCACAGAGATTGGGATAGTGAGTTAAGTAATCAAGTTCATTGAGAACTTGTTCCTGTTTACTTGGAAATAGATTACATTTTTTTTTGTCAACTGATTGCTATCATTATTAGACATCATGTCTACATTGGAATACTTCATTGAGATAGGGAAATCCCTAGGCAAGACTGGTGATAAGTTGGAGGAGTTTGCTATCAGTCAATATGATAAAGCACAAAACGCTGAGGCTGAACAACAGAGATTAGACAGAGAAGCTGAGGCTGAAGAAAGAAAACAAAGATTGGAAATTGAGAAACTGAAAGCTGAGTTGGCAAAATTAGACAAAGAAGCTGAACAGTGGCAGAGAGAAGATGAAGATAAACTCTTAGATTTGGAGTTGGATGCATTAAAGAAAACGATAAATGAGCTTCAAAGTGATAAGAAAGCTCTTACTGATAAGTTATCAGAAATGAATTCTGAAAATACAATACTAAAGGATAAAATAATGATGTTGATAGAAGATAATAAGAAAGTCTATGACTCTTCTCTTAGTCAGAAGAAAGAATTAGAGGATGAGATAACCTCATTAAAACAATTATTGGATAGCCAGATAGATGAAGTGAGCTCAATGAAGAACAATCATCTTAGTAAAGAACAGTCTCTTAATAATGAGCTAGACCAAGTCAAACTGGACAATGAGAAATTAAAAGCTCAGGCCAGTCAAGACAAGAAGTCTTATGAAGAAATAATTCTTGAGTTAAGAAGTGAGGTGAGTCTTCTGCGAAGTACTGCTATAAAGAAGAGTATGGAATCTCTGGAGGAGATTAAGGTGTTTAAGAATAAGAAGGATATTGAGATTCAGTCATTACAACTGGAGTTAACACAGTCGACAGCGAATAAAGAAAAAGATAAGAAAATTGATGAACTTATGACTACTCATCATAGTGCTATGGAAGCACTGAAACTTGAACTTGTTCAAGAGAAGGCTAAGGTTCTAGAAGCTACATCTCAGATGGCAGTATTAAAAAAGGATCTTAAAGATAGTATTGCTAAAGAGAAGACTCTTGTTTCTCAGTTGCATGTTACAAGGTTAGATTATAACAGGGAAGTGAGAGCCAACGAGAAAATGCATAAAGCCCTTGCTAAGCAAAAAGCTATCTCAGAGGTAGAAATTGCAAAACTTCAAAAAAGAGTTAATGGATTATTAGATGTTGTCTTGAACAACAGGATGTTATCTGCTAATAAGGAGAATAGATTTAAACATAAACCTGATGTTCAACAGGTTGCAAATGCAAAGAGCCAGCGTCAGACACTCAATGCTCATAATAACGCTAAGCAATATATGTGAACATATCTTTTCGTGGAAAATATGGTTCCCACGAAAAAACGATACTGCCTCTAATGGGAGTTGGCGTGAGGCCAACAAAGGTAAATCAAGTTTAGATCACGGTAAGGACTTAAATAAGTGTCATGATAAGATTCCTCAGGAAAACCGTGCATCGAATTTTCAGATTCCTGATAAGTTAGAAAAAGAAAACAAAACTGTTAGTACCCATCGTACTCAGCTCAGACAGTACGATGTACATATTAAGCACAGTGACACAGAAAAAAATAAAAACAATTTTGCTAGGAAAGATAGGCGTGATTATGAACAGCGCCAAGGGCGTTCATCACGTGGTAATCTTCCTTTTTCACGTAATGTTTCTTCTTCAAAGAACTGGAGGCAATTTGATGGTGCTCAACTATTTAGTCCCAGTAACTATAGGAACTTTGATAGAGGATACCAACCTTATAATAGTTTTGCTTGGAGACAACAAACTCCATTGAGAAGATATTTTGAGCAAAGAGAAGATAACAATAGCAATTATGCTAATTGGAGTTCAAATAAGAGCAATGGGCTCAGAAAATGTGATGGCAGACATTTTGTCTAGATGCCCACATGATTCCACCTAACTGTTAGATCCTCAGGTTTAACTCTACTACATTTTTGTTCTCGTTATATTAAAATACGTACACATATGTAATGTATGATATATTGATTGTATCACTACTTAGCGGTTCAGTGATGTATATTCACCGCCGGGTCTTTTTAATGGTTTCTTCTTTGGTAATCATGAACTTAAGATATCTAATATGAAATTATTGGATAAACTATTGTATAAATTGTGTGGCATTGCCAGTAGTATAGTAGGCGTTGGTGACACCTCTCTGGAAATATTTTTACTTAGAGAAATACTTTCTCTGAGATCTTGAGATATATTCTCACTTGTCGTTTCATATTACGACTTAGCCTCACATTAGGCGTTATATTTGTTTGGAATGCTTATCATCTGCGCATTGTTATTCGTGCGTTGTGAGCCAATTGTATGTTGCTCTTAGATGTGTTAAAAAAAATGTTCCATTTTTCCCCCCGGGGGGTGTGGTATTCTGTTGCGCACATATTCTTTTGTATGGAATTATGCGACGCACGGATTACATTAGGTAGGTAGGCATACAAATGTATTGTATGACCATTTGATATGAACAGTATTTATTTTGAAATGCTCTCATGGTCAAAGTTATATCACCCATGATTAATTCATACTTTTGTTTGTGTGGGTGATCTCTCTTAAATATTGATTTGGCGGATGGATCTAGACTCCGTTCATTCTATTCTTTGTTCAGACAGAAAACAGATTATTCTTGCTTAGGTTTATGCAGGGATGTTTATGGTCCGAGTCTATGTTTACTCAGTGTCTGTTGGAGACGATTCGGTCTTATATCGGTGTTGCGTATGGTTTTTTACAACATTTCTGGTGTTGCGCATCAAAGAGCGCTGAGTTGAGTTTGGGGAAAATATTTGAAGATATGTGAATAGTACACTTAGGTGCATTATTCATGCGCGCAAAAAAAAAAGGATGACTGATGCGTGATGCCATATGATGATGGATGGTATCCGCATGTCTGGTTTTGTGTAGTGTGCAGATGTGTTCAGTCAAAACAATGTTCATACAAAAATAACAGGGCAATCCACATAGGACGTCAGTAAACTCACGACGTATAAAGTCAATGATTCTTGAAACAGCCGTTGACGTTTTTCTTCATTATTTATTGTGGACGCCACAGTGACAAAATGGTTACGCGAATATGTAGACACATCAAACAGTCATTATCACAGCAACATTCAATACAGCAATAGACGGTAGACAGCATTACAATGATGATGAGTCAGATGCATGTTATATTTCATAGTGCTGTAAATGTAGTCAGGTGAAAAACTCCATCCTTTTCTATAACAGCCAGGAGATAACCAGATATATGAGATCAGTTCACTCTCCTTAGTCTGACTTCAGCAAGACAGACACGTCTGCCGAAGTATAAATAATGTCCTCAAAAATATCCTCTAGATAATAAAGGTTTTTCAAACCTAGTTCATTTAACAAAGTAGCAAGTAATGGTCCTTGGAACCTGCATCAACCGATGCAGCACAATACAGCGACATGTGAGCTAGGAAAACATCTCGTGACGACGACTTTCGAAGACAGGCTATGAACCAGAAATCGTTCACGACCAAAAATCGATAGAGTTAATGAAAATGTTAATTTACCTTGCCTTCCGGAAATACACAGAAATATTATGCCTCCCGGCATGTGCAAATACACTAGAGGTATTATCTCGAATAAACGAAATATCCATAAGAGGACTACACATCCCTGACAGAACAAAAAAAAAAAGCGGAGATCCCCTCTTCAACGAGGCATCTCTTTCGCCATTCCAAATCGCTCACTCCACTAGTGGTGGGCGGAAACCGATCGACCAAGAAGCAAGACAAGTCATGCGCAGTCCAGCGCAAAATGACCACAGCTCAAACTTAACTGCATTCGATACCAACGCGAGAAGACAAATGCTTACCGAGAAAAAGTGACTATAAATTTCAAGCAGTTGTTGCCCTTGCGTTATAAAATAGATATTGTAATAAAATGATGTTGCGAGAATTTATCACGCAACATATCACCACCTCCTCCCGATAAAAAAAAAAAATGTGGAACATATTTTTTTTTTTTTAAATATCAAAGAGCATGCGATAAGCGGCTCAAAACGCACGAATTATGCGCTGATAATTAACTAAATTGCCAAACAATAGGCTAATTATAGAGTGTCTGGTGAGGATATACCTCAACAGAAAAATAAATATGTCTCAAAAAATATTCACATCGGGGAGGTGTCACCAACACACATCACGTTAGCATGTAAACACAATATACGTATGCAAGTTACTATAATCATCATTAAACAGCATACTCTAATATTGTCTTTAAAAATGGATGTACAAATCTGATAGGAAAATTTAAATAGTACATTCTTTGACATGTAATGACATAAGTACATAGTAAAGTTAAACTACATGACGATCCAGGACATATGCTCTGGTATTCCGAGGGTAAGTACACAATCTAGAACTCGTCATGCTTGATACTAGTAAGGTAAGTCCTCAGCTCAACAATGACATTCTGAGAAAGTACAAGCAATATAATGCTAATTAATAACTAATATGCTTCATAAGGTACAATACATTATTAATAATTGTGGCTGTTTAGTAAACTAACGGCCCTTATATTAACTACTCAGTCCTCCTCTATCATCTTAAAAAACGAACAGAAGAAGATGACAACAAAGCACGATAGTGTGTACATATAAAGTAAGTACAGATGTGCTAATCTATTGTAGAAATATAGGTGTGTTATGACTCTGTAATATATGGAAATATAGGACAGAAGTATTAGTTGGAGTCATGTGGGCATCTAGACAAAATGTCAGCCATCACATTATCCGCACCACGGATAGCTCGTACCGTGAAGTGAAAAGGTTGAAGAGCTATAGCATATCGAGTGGATCTCGAACTCTTCAAATTCTTAGTCTGAATAGCTGTAAGAGCTTTCTGATCAGTCTCTAGAATGAAATGTGCGCCCAGGAGGAATCTTTGTAGTTTTAGAATTGACCAAACCATCGCTAACAACTCACGGTCTAAAACCGAGTAGTTCCTCTCTGCCGCATTTAGTTTTCTAGAAATGTACATAACAGGATGCAGAGTATTTGCATATTCTTGCATCAGTGCTGCTCCAATCCCAGTGGATGAAGCATCACTCCGAAGAACAAAAGTCCTATCAAGAGTAGGTAATCTTAAGATGGGAGGAGAAGAAAATATATTCTTGATTTGGTCTAGTGAAGATTGGCATTCTTCAGACCAACGGACCAGATTAGGCGAACCTTTCTTCAACAATGTTGATAGAGGTGCCATGATCGAAGATAAATTTGGAATAAATCTCCCATAAAATTGAATTAAACCTAAGAGACTCCTAACTTGTTTCTTCGTTTTAGGAACAGAGATGTTCAGTATTTTGGAAGTATTGTGGTCTTCTGTCTTCAAGAGACCATGACCAACACGATGACCCAGGAAAGAGATTTCACCAAAACCAACAAAAGCTTTAGAAGGTTTCGCTGTCAAATTATTCTCACGTAGAGTGGACAGTAAGTCATATAACCCTAAATAGTGATCTTCCCAGGTATCACTGAAGAGACAGATGTCATCTAAGTATGCGATGACATCCGAACGATGTGACAGAATTCGACGCATCATGCGAACGAAAGTGGCAGGGGCGTTCATGAGACCAAAAGGCATAACATTCCATTGAAATAGACCCCTAGGTGTAGAAAAAGCAGTAAGAGGTTTGGCATGCTCAGCTAAAGGCACTTGCCAATAAACTTTAGACAAGTCAAGTTTAGTGAAGAATCTAGAATTAGAAAGTCTAATCAGTAGATCTTCTAACAAAGGCATCGGTTCAGCGTCGAACTTTGTGACCTGATTCAATTTGCGATAATCAACACAAATTCGTATGTTCTTATCCTTCTTCCGGACAATAACCATGGAAGAAGAATATGGTGAAGTCGATGGTTCAATTATATTTAATTGAATCATTTCATCCAATTCCTTTTCCACTTGCGACTGAAAGTGTATAGGAATAGGATACGGCCTAACCCTAGTTGGATTATTGTCGGTAAGAATTATGTCATGTTCTATGACATCTGTGTGTCCAGGAATGTCAGTGAGAACATCCTGAAATGTTTGTAACATCGACGAGACTTGTCGATGTTCGTCACCAGAAAGATTGGGAGAAACAGAAACGTTTTTCCAAGATTCCGTGGAATGTAATGGAACCACTGGAAGGGGAAGGTTGACATCAGAGAAGGTAGCTTCCTCATCCTGAATGACAGACAGGGATGAATAATGACCGCGAGGTGCAGGAGCATCATCCGTTGCCTGGAAAATAGGCAGCAAATAGTCCGGACGTTCGTGAAATTCCGAAAGCATGTTTATGTGGAAAGTTTTATGCTTTCCATCAATATCGACCACATAGTCAACATCGGAAATCCGAGAGACTATTGCATACGGACCTTTCCATGCAATAAGAAGTCTATTTTCCCTACTGGGGAGTAGGACGAATGCTTTGTCACCTGGACAAAGTTGTCGTAGACATCTATTCTTGTTAGCAAACTGCCTTGCCTTCTCTTTAGCAATTTCTGATGAAGCAGTTGCTAGCTTACATGCCTCAATGATCTTTTGTCTAAGAGCAATGACATACTCATATGAGGATTGAGTTTCATCGCTAATATCATCGGCGGTGATGAGATCGTGTAATAAAGACATAGGGCCGCGTGGACGCGCGCCAAAGACAAGTTCGAAGGGAGAAAATCCTGTGTGTTCATTAGGGACTTCTCTATAGGCAAAGAGAGCGCGGGTAAAAACCCTGTCCCAATCTTGAGGATGATCTTCAGTTATCTTACCAAGCAAAGTCTTGAGCGTTCTATTCAGACGCTCAACTAACCCATTAGACATAGGATGGTAGATACTACTGAGAGATCGTTCAATATGTAAGGTAGACATTACCTGTGACATAGTGTCAGATATGAGTTGAGTGCCATGGTCTGACAATATTTCTCTGGGGAACCCCAAGCGAGAAAATATCAACCAAAGAGCAGCTGCGATATCTGTAGTAGATATGCTCTTAAGAGGAATAGCCTCTGGCCAACGTGTGCACATATCGACACATGTAAGGATAAACTGATGTCCTCTGGCCGACTTGACCTTAAAAGGGCCAATAATATCTATGGCCATTTTCTGAAACGGCCGAATAGGAATGTCAGCAGCCTGGATAGGCGCAGCATGTCGTGGTCCTCTAGATTTGACCTCCTGACATACCTTGCATGATCGGCAGTAAATACGAATGTCCTTATTGACAAAAGGCCAAAAGAAAGCCGCAAGGACTCTCGACTTCGTACGGGCAAAACCCATATGTCCAGCACATTGCGAGTCATGAGCATGTTGTAATATTTGGACTCTCATGCTCTTGGGAACAAGAATTTGCGAATGTGCCGACGTAGTCGAATCTTGTACCATACGTACAAGTACGCCGTTTCTCATTGCAATCCAAGATTTTCTATTTGTATCCTGATTCGGATCACCTTTCTTCGCAAGAACGAAGAATTTTTTTAAAGAAGGATCTTCTTCTTGCAATTTTATGAAAGAGTCACGAGTAATCACTAAGTGACTATCTTGGCTATCAACTTCATTATCACTATTCAGTGAAGTTTCGGGTGTTTGTAGAGCTTGTGCTCTTGTAACTACTGCATTTGTAGCTTGCATGTTATTATCTTCCCAAGCAGCAATCTGCTGTGGGGTACACTCCCTAACTCCGTGAATACGACCAATAATAAGGTCCACAATAGGATTAGGTAAGAGACAAGCATGCACATCTCCAGTAAAGAAAGGAGTGGCAATGCGAATTACAGCAGTAGGATATTTTTCTAGAGTGCCGCCAAATGTGACACATTTAATAACCCTTCCTGTAGCACAAGATGGATCTACAAGCGATTGTCTAACACCAATAGTGGTGCATCCGGAATCGAAAAGTAGTGAGACCGGAGTATCATTAACAAGACCCTTATGTAGAATTAAAGAACCCCCCCCGTCATGCGCAACAGCAGCAGGAAGAGCGGGAAGTGGGTGACCACAACTCAAAGTAGTTATGGTACCCGGTTCGAATAAAGTACTGCATTGGGGGCATTTGTTTGCTCTCTCAAAGTCAAAAGCAGAACCAGTGACAGCGTCAAAGTTTTTACTATCAACAACATGATTACAGGCTCCCTCAGTTTCCTGTTGTACAGCATTAGCCTGCTGATATCTCTTTTTTTTGTGTTGAGATCTACCCCGACTATTATTACCTCTGAAGTTATCAAAGTTATTATTATCTCTGCAGTTATTATTGTCTCTATTGTAATTGTTATCCTGGTTCGAATTCCAGTTTCCACGATTACTATCATGTTCACATTGATGCGAACATCTATTTGTTTGGTTCTGAGGTCTTCGGCAGGAATAACCTCTATTACCATATCCTCTTTTGAAATGCCTATAATTATTAGGGTGATAGTAACGAGTACTATCAGGTTGTCTCCAATTCTTCGAAGAAGAATCACCATGAAATTGATTTCCATGATTTTGACAGAAATTACCGCTACTCTTTCTATCAAAATTTTGTTGGGATCTACGAGCAAAGTTTTGACCATACGGAGCTGCCGAAGCAACTGGTAAACCTTCTTTCACCTTAGAGTTACCCATGGTTATGTGTGGGTGCGCAGTTACGTATTGGCAACAGAAATCTTCCATTTCTTTTATTGTTTTAGGTTTACGTTCATGAAGGAAAGCAAGGAAAGACTCATTGACAGACGACATGACTTTGTCTCTAAGTATTAAGTCCATAAGTCCTTCATAAGTTTTTTCCGTCTTAGATAGTTCAACCCATCGTGAGAAAGTAATGCGTATTCTTGCAATAAACTCGGAGAATTCAACTCCATTTTCAGGTAACATGTTTTTTAAATTGTAGACGATAGCCGTCTTCGTTAAGCTGATATTTCTTTAACAAAGCGGCCCTGACAACCTCATAATTGTTCTTGTCAGGTTCATCCACCATATTTAATATACTTAGAGCTTTACCTGTCAGTATCCCTGATAACTGATAAACATATTTTGCTTTGTCTATGTTATGAGCTGTACATGCTTGTTCAAATCTGTCCAGATAGAACATTATGTCATCACTGGAAGGACTAAATGTTGGTAACTTAATCTTAAAAGTATCATTATTAGCCTTACCAGAAGATGAACCCTTGTTTGAATCATTACCATTACTCATGCTCGTCAATTTCAATTTTTCCAACTCTAAAGCTAAGACCTTTTCTTCATGTTCCATTTTTGCTTTCTCTTTCCTCTCATCAGACTCTCTCTGTAATCTTCTTTCCTCAGCCTGAGCCTCTTTTTGAAGTCTTTCATTTTCAGCTTCTTTTTCAAGTCTTTTATTTTCAGCCTCTTTTTGAAGTCTTTCAGCTTCTAGCTGTAGCTGGAGTTTTCTTTCCTCAGCTTCTGATTCCCTTTTTTGTTTTTCCATTTCCATTTGGAATCTTTTTTCATCCACCTGCATCTGCAGTTTCTTTTGTTCAGCTTCCATATGCAGTTTCTTTTGTTCAGCTTCCATTGCTTTATCATATCGAGCAGTTGCAAATTCTTCTAACTTATCACCAGTCTTGCCAAGCAATTTACCCTGCTCAATAAAGTGCTCAAATGTAGACATGATGAGTAATATATAAGTCCAAAACCTGAAATAATTAACTAATTTATTTCAAACCTAAGTGTAACAAGTCTTAATTAAGCACTTGTATATTCACATCACCTTATATTATCCCAGTCTCTGTGGGAAACAAGTCTCCAATCAAAGAACTTGTATATGAAATATCAACAATCAATTCTTGATCATAAGTGCACTTCTCATTCAATAGTGCACGACACTATTCATCATTCATTTATCATCAGTGTAGTAGTAACAGTGCATTAGCATAGCCCATTAACTAATTACTATAACTGTAAACAATGACTATGTAAACACATGCAGAATGTAAACATTGAAAATGTAAACAATACAAACAATGTAAACAATAACAATGTAAACAATAACAAAGATCAGCAACAATACAAAAACTTTCGCAGAAATCAACTAAAAATAAAGCAGAAATTAATGAAATATCACAAAAAGTGTGACGATATCTGCGATAGAATTAAACAAAATACATGACACCACAGTGTATAAACAAAAATGTTGTATGAAACTAAATTATAGACAAGAGTAGGCTAACAAATACAAACAAATCAAAACAAAACTAAAGAATGCGAAATAATAACGAAAACAATATTAAAACATGTCATCACAGCTAACATAAATAGCAACAGAAGTCGCTTAGCAAATTCCAGTATTGGAAATTTGCAAACCTTACAGAAAACGCTCACAATAGACGACCTCTATGACGTGGCATAATCTAACGGAGACACCACCCAACCGAGAACCCGCTGAAATATAAACATATAAATATACGAATAACATATAAACATATAACATATAGAATGAGATGATACACAGAAGACTCAGCAGAAGTATAAGGGCACAGTTTACATACAAACAGGCCACTTAACTTATAGGCTTCCAATCGTAGAACAGCAGAAAAACGGATGTCAATCAACGTCCTAAAGAGCGAAGCTCCAACGATGATGGCACATCTGAACTGCTTCCACTGCTAACACGATGGTACAAGAGCTTCTGAAATACTGTGTGTTGAGTTGTTTCGGCACTTGACCCTCTAATCCAAAAGTAAGTTGATGGAAATCGGTACTTGGCCTTCTTCAGAAAACAACCCGTTTCAACCGGCACTTGACCTTCACAAAAACGACAGCACTGGAACCTTGACAGCAGCAACTTGCTTGACTTGCGTAAAAGATAACAGCAGTCCGAGTTATCCGGCAACATGTAACAACGCCGGGTACTGTCAAATTCTTGTTTCCGTCAAAAAGTTGAAATTTTGACTTTTACCGGGCAACGCCGAGTACTTTGAAAATTTTGAAGATGTTGACTGTATTGAAGAATGTTAATTTCTTGAAGGATGCTGATGAATTCTTGTTGAAAATGAAGTGGGTAAGGGACCCCGTGTTTGCTGGTACCAGAATCAAACCAGCTTATGGCCACCAAATGATGCGTGATGCCATATGATGATGGATGGTATCCGCATGTCTGGTTTTGTGTAGTGTGCAGATGTGTTCAGTCAAAACAATGTTCATACAAAAATAACAGGGCAATCCACATAGGACGTCAGTAAACTCACGACGTATAAAGTCAATGATTCTTGAAACAGCCGTTGACGTTTTTCTTCATTATTTATTGTGGACGCCACAGTGACAAAATGGTTACGCGAATATGTAGACACATCAAACAGTCATTATCACAGCAACATTCAATACAGCAATAGACGGTAGACAGCATTACAATGATGAGTCAGATGCATGTTATATTTCATAGTGCTGTAAATGTAGTCAGGTGAAAAACTCCATCCTTTTCTATAACAGCCAGGAGATAACCAGATATATGAGATCAGTTCACTCTCCTTAGTCTGACTTCAGCAAGACAGACACGTCTGCCGAAGTATAAATAATGTCCTCAAAAATATCCTCTAGATAATAAAGGTTTTTCAAACCTAGTTCATTTAACAAAGTAGCAAGTAATGGTCCTTGGAACCTGCATCAACCGATGCAGCACAATACAGCGACATGTGAGCTAGGAAAACATCTCGTGACGACGACTTTCGAAGACAGGCTATGAACCAGAAAATCGTTCACGACCAAAAATCGATAGAGTTAATGAAAATGTTAATTTACCTTGCCTTCCGGAAATACACAGAAATATTATGCCTCCCGGCATGTGCAAATACACTAGAGGTATTATCTCGAATAAACGAAATATCCATAAGAGGACTACACATCCCTGACAGAACAAAAAAAAGCGGAGATCCCCTCTTCAACGAGGCATCTCTTTCGCCATTCCAAATCGCTCACTCCACTAGTGGTGGGCGGAAACCGATCGACCAAGAAGCAAGACAAGTCATGCGCAGTCCAGCGCAAAATGACCACAGCTCAAACTTAACTGCATTCGATACTAACGCGAGAAGACAAATGCTTACCGAGAAAAGTGACTATAAATTTCAAGCAGTTGTTGCCCTTGCGTTATAAAATAGATATTGTAATAAAATGATGTTGCGAGAATTTATCACGCAACAATGACGTAGGAGTTTTTGTGGGTTGAAACAATGACGTGGAAAACAAAAATGGACCCAAGAAATAAACAAGACGCGAACAGCCTTGTGTGTGCTGGTTTGCTTGAAAACCCGTAGAAAAGGGTTATATTGATTCGTGCCATGAATGGGAATGTATACCAGGATGAGTACTATTAATACTGTATAATGTGATGCTTATACATTGTTTAGACTGGCAGGTCTATACACCGTAAAAATCGGAGTCTTAAAGATCCTGCCTGCTCTGTCGCTAATGTGTACTGACTTTTGGGGAAATTCATGTTAATGAAGTTAAATGAGTTTGAACAGAAGGTACGGGAGAAGGGCACGGATATAATCAACACATAGAGATGTATAGAAGTATTGGGACTAATAAGCAACAATGTATTACCGTCAAGGAGTATAACACTATGTTACGAATAGACAGAATGACATTAACTAAGGACGGTTCATCATGTCTCATGGATCATGAGTTTTCATTAAACTGTGTTGTTAATTTACCTGAACAGCATTGGCTTCTTACCTGGTTATAGTTGAGCTGGTGGGCATATCTGAGACATTACTAATTCGTGATCCCTTGTGAGAGAACACTGCATAAATAATACAGGGACGATACAGTGCAGTTTTGGCACACCCACGAACAAAACATTCGCGTGACACTTTTGTTGTATACCAATGTTCTAACATTCATATAGACACATATGGGAATAATGATGGTATACATATATCAAATGCAGACAAACTCTTTTAATACACGGGATAAACGAACGGGCGGACAGTACTTTAACATGGTGGCCAATATAATGTACCTTCCCGTTCTATAAATTCAGATATTTGGAGCTCAATTAATTGCCACGCATATTGGAACAATGACACTTGTTGCATGCTCAATCAATCGATCGTTATGTCAAAGTCGTAACCCTGACTTGGAAGGTCAACGTTCGTGTGATGTACATATTCAAGTCTCCAGAGAAGTATCATAATTGTACCGGGGGAATTATGCTACAGTTTTCGATTTCCATTTTCAAGTCCTGCTGTGTACCTGCGGAGGTTACATTGAGTGACGTCATTCGGTAACAGATACTTTCAACCAGAGCAAATTACTGTTCGTTTTGGAGAATTGCTAACCTTGAATTCAGCTGTATGAATTTCATAACCTGTGTTGGATCGAAATATGTACGAGGAGTATTGGGATTCCCTCAGATAAGTAGACATTGTTATTATGGTGTCAGTACCCTGGTTATTATTAGTGAGCACCTTTCTTTGTCATTTTAACTCGTAAGATGCTTGTTCTTCATCATAGGTGTCCTGAGGTGTTTTCCTAGGTTGATTTCAGGTCGATGAATCGCAAAGGCTTATAGCCAATTTCTTTGGGGCTGCTGAAATGTTGTAGATTTTTGTGTTGACTCCGTGGTTCTTTACGATATGATCTCTTCTTTAATTGTTGAGGTTCGGTGATTGTCATTGCTAACGTGTATATTTCTATGTAATTGATTCTCTTCATGGATCATTATGTTTTCAGTAGTTCTATTATCTTGTATAATTTCTTAGTTGATTGATTTATAGCTGCATATTTTATTAAATAAAAGATGATTAATCTCCAATAATGAGTATCGATAAGGTTTCGATTATAAGATATTACTTATAAGACTACAGTTTATTTGATGAGGTAAATATTAGAATTCAGAATTTGAAATGTCGACGGCGGAATACTTCATTAAACAGGGTAAAATTCTTGGTTTATCAGGAGACAAATTACAAGAGTTTGCTCAAACAGAATATAAAGAGGCGCAGGAAAGAGAGAAACGTCAGTTAGAATTAAAAGATAGAGAATTAGCCAACCAGGAACGTATGAAACGGTTGGAAATGGAAGATAATGAAAAAAGGAGGCAAGACGAAGAGAGAATTAAACTCTTAGAAATGGAAGATAATGAAAAAAAGGAGGCAAGACGAAGAGAGAAGGAGGCAAGACGAAGAGAGAATTAAACACTTAGAGATGGAAGAAAATGAGAAAAGGAGACAATATGAATTTACACTTGAGGGAGAAAAACGAGCACATGAAGAGAGAATGTTGCAGTTAGAAATTGAAAGACAGAAGTTGCAAAATGGAAATGCTACTAGTCAATCACACACTCAGAATGATGGTCAAAAAGGTGACATTAAAATCCATTTGCCCATGTTTAAACCAGGGGTCGACGATATAACGTTCTTCTTGTCAAGATTTCAATTGGTATGCACAGAATATAAAATTGATAAAAGTAAGTGGTGTAGCAAACTGATGAATTTTTTATCAGGAGAGGCGTTAAGTGCAGTCGCTTCGTTAGAAGGCGATAATCAAAACTATGAGGAAGCTAGAGCTACGCTATTAAAAAAATATCAGTGATGCGTGATGCCATATGATGATGGATGGTATCCGCATGTCTGGTTTTGTGTAGTGTGCAGATGTGTTCAGTCAAACAATGTTCATACAAAAATAACAGGGCAATCCACATAGGACGTCAGTAAACTCACGACGTATAAAGTCAATGATTCTTGAAACAGCCGTTGACGTTTTTCTTCATTATTTATTGTGGACGCCACAGTGACAAAATGGTTACGCGAATATGTAGACACATCAAACAGTCATTATCACAGCAACATTCAATACAGCAATAGACGGTAGACAGCATTACAATGATGAGTCAGATGCATGTTATATTTCATAGTGCTGTAAATGTAGTCAGGTGAAAAACTCCATCCTTTTCTATAACAGCCAGGAGATAACCAGATGTATGAAATCAGTTCACTCTCCGTAATCTGACTTCAGCAAGACAGACACGTCTGCCGAAGTATAAATAATGTCCTCAGAAATATCCTCTAGATAACAAAGGTTTTTCAAACCTAGTTCAGGTAACCAAGTAGCAAGTAATAGTTCTTGGGACCTGCATCAACCGATGCAGCACAATACAGCGACATGTGAGCTAGGAAAACATCTCGTGACGACGACTTTCGAAGACAGGCTATGAACCAGAAATCGTTCACGACCAAAAATCGATAGAGTTAATGAAAATGTTAATTTACCTTGCCTTCCGGAAATACACAGAAATATTATGCCTCCCGGCATGTGCAAATACACTAGAGGTATTATCTCGAATAAACGAAATATCCATAAGAGGACTTTCACATTCCTGACAGAACAAAAAATAGCGGAGATCCCCTCTTCAACGAGGCATCTCTTTCGCCATTCAGATCGCTCACTCCACTAGTGGTGGGCGGAAACCGATCGACCAAGAAGCAAGACAAGTCATGCGCAGTCCAGCGCAAAATGACCACAGCTCAAACTTAACTGCATTCGATACCAACGCGAGAAGACAAATGCTTACCGAGAAAAGTGACTATAAATTTCAAGCAGTTGTTGCCCTTGCGTTATAAAATAGATATTGAAATAAAACGATGTTGCGAGAATTTATCACGCAACATATCACCACCTCCTCCCGATAAAAAAAAAAAAATGTGGAACATATTTTTTTTTTTAAATATCAAAGAGCATGCGATAAGCGGCTCAAAACGCACGAATTATGCGCTGATAATTAACTAAATTGCCAAACAATAGGCTAATTATAGAGTGTCTGGTGAGGATATACCTCAACAGAAAAATAAATATGTCTCAAAAAATATTCACATCGGGGAGGTGTCACCAACACACATCACGTTAGCATGTAAACACAATATACGTATGCAAGTTACCATAATCATCATTAAACAGCATACTCTAATATTGTCTTTAAAAATGGATGTACAAATCTGATAGGAAAATTTAAATAGTACATTCTTTGACATGTAATGACAAAAGTACATAGTAAAGTTAAACTACATGACGATCCAGGACATATGCTCTGGTATTCCGAGGGTAAGTACACAATCTAGAACTCGTCATGCTTGATACTAGTAAGGTAAGTCCTCAGCTCAACAATGACATTCTGAGAAAGTACAAGCAATATAATGCTAATTAATAACTAATATGCTTCATAAGGTACAATACATTATTAATAATTGTGGCTGTTTAGTAAACTAACGGCCCTTATATTAACTACTCAGTCCTCCTCTATCATCTTAAAAACGAACAGAAGAAGATGACAACAAAGCACGATAGTGTGTACATATAAAGTGAGTACAGATGTGCTAATCTATTGTAGTAATATAGGTGTGTTATGACTCTGTAATATATAGGAATATAGGACAGAAGTATTAGTTAGAGTCATGTGGGCATCTAGACAAAATGTCAGCCATCACATTATCCGCACCACGGATAGCTCGTACCGTGAAGTGAAAAGGTTGAAGAGCTATAGCATATCGAGTGGATCTCGAACTCTTCAAATTCTTAGTCTGAATAGCTGTAAGAGCTTTCTGATCAGTCTCTAGAATGAAATGTGCGCCCAGGAGGAATCTTTGTAGCTTTAGAATTGACCAAACCATCGCTAACAACTCACGGTCTAAAACCGAGTAGTTCCTCTCTGCCGCATTTAGTTTTCTAGAAATGTACATAACAGGATGCAGAGTATTTGCATATTCTTGCATCAGTGCTGCTCCAATCCCAGTGGATGAAGCATCACTCCGAAGAACAAAAGTCCTATCAAGAGTAGGTAATCTTAGGATGGGAGGAGAAGAAAATATATTCTTGATTTGGTCTAGTGAAGATTGGCATTCTCCAGACCAACGGACCAGATTAGGCGAACCTTTCTTCAACAATGTTGAGAGAGGTGCCATGATCGAAGATAAATTTGGAATAAATCTCCCATAAAATTGAATTAAACCTAAGAGACTCCTAACTTGTTTCTTCGTTTTAGGAACAGAGATGTTCAGTATTTTGGAAGTATTGTGGTCTTCTGTCTTCAAGAGACCATGACCAACACGATGACCCAGGAAAGAGATTTCACCAAAACCAACAAAAGCTTTAGAAGGTTTTGCTATCAAATTATTCTCACGTAGAGTGGACAGTAAGTCATATAACCCTAAATAGTGATCTTCCCAGGTATCACTGAAGAGACAGATGTCATCTAAGTATGCGATGACATCCGAACGATGTGACAGAATTCGACGCATCATGCGAACGAAAGTGGCAGGGGCGTTCATGAGACCAAAAGGCATAACATTCCATTGAAATAGACCCCTAGGTGTAGAAAAAGCAGTAAGAGGTTTGGCATGCTCTGCTAAAGGCACTTGCCAATAACCTTTAGACAAGTCAAGTTTAGTGAAGAATCTAGAATTAGAAAGTCTAATCAGTAGATCTTCTAACAAAGGCATCGGTTCAGCATCGAACTTTGTGACCTGATTCAATTTGCGATAATCAACACAAATTCGTATGTTCTTATCCTTCTTCCGGACAATAACCATGGAAGAAGAATATGGTGAAGTCGATGGTTCAATTATATTTAATTGAATCATTTCATCCAATTCCTTTTCCACCTGCGACTGAAAGTGTATAGGAACAGGATACGGCCTAACCCTAATTGGATTATTGTCGGTAAGAATTATGTCATGTTCTATGACATCTGTGTGTCCAGGAATGTCAGTGAGAACATCCTGAAATGTTTGTAACATCGACGAGACTTGTCGATGTTCGTCACCAGAAAGATTAGGAGAAACAGAAACGTTTTTCCAAGATTCCGTGGAATGTAATGGAACCACTGGAAGGGGAAGGTTGACATCAGAGAAGGTAGATTCCTCATCCTGTATGACAGACAGGGATGAATAATGACCGTGAGGTGCAGGAGCATCATCCGTTGCCTGGAAAATAGGCAGCAAATAGTCCGGACGTTCGTGAAATTCCGAAAGCATGTTTATGTGGAAAGTTTTATGCTTTCCATCAATATCGACCACATAGTCAACATCGGAAATCCGAGAGACTATTGCATACGGACCTTTCCATGCAATAAGAAGTCTATTTTCCCTACTGAGGAGTAGGACGAATGCTTTGTCACCTGGACAAAGTTGTCGTAGACATCTATTCTTGTTAGCAAACTGTCTTGCCTTCTCTTTAGCAATTTCTGATGAAGCAGTTGCTAGCTTACATGCCTCAATGATCTTTTGTCTAAGAGCAATGACATACTCATATGAGGATTGAGTTTCATCGCTAATATCATCGGCAGTGATGAGATCATGTAATAAAGACATAGGGCCGCGTAGACGCGCGCCAAAGACAAGTTCGAAGGGAGAAAATCCTGTGTGTTCATTAGGGACTTCTCTATAGGCAAAGAGAGCCGCGGGTAAAACCCTGTCCCAATCTTGAGGATGGTCTTCAGTTATCTTACCAAGCAAAGTCTTGAGCGTTCTATTCAGACGCTCAACTAACCCATTAGACATAGGATGGTAGATACTACTGAGAGATCGTTCAATATGTAAGGTAGACATTACCTGTGACATAGTGTCAGATATGAGTTGCGTGCCATGGTCTGACAATATTTCTCTGGGGAACCCCAAGCGAGAAAATATCAACCAAAGAGCATCTGCGATATCTGTAGTAGATATGCTCTTAAGAGGGATAGCCTCTGGCCAACGTGTGCACATATCGACACATGTAAGGATGAACTGATGTCCTCTGGCCGACTTGACCTTAAAAGGGCCAATAATATCTATGGCCATTTTCTGAAACGGCCGAATAGGAATGTCAGCAGCCTGGATAGGCGCAGCATGTCGTGGTCCTCTAGATTTGACCTCCTGACATACCTTGCATGATCGGCAGTAAATACGAATGTCCTTATTGACAAAAGGCCAAAAGAAAGCCGCAAGGACTCTCGACTTCGTACGGGCAAAACCCATATGTCCAGCACATTGCGAGTCATGAGCATGTTGCAATATTTGCACTCTCATGCTCTTGGGAACAAGAATTTGCGAATGTGCCGACGTAGTCGAATCTTGTACCATACGTACAAGTACGCCGTTTCTCATTGCAATCCAAGATTTTCTATTTGTATCCTGATTCGGATCACCTTTCTTCGCAAGAACGAAGAATTTTTTTAAAGAAGGATCTTCTTCTTGCAATTTTATGAAAGAGTCACGAGTGATTACTAAGTGACTATCTTGGCTATCAACTTCATTATCACTATTCAGTGATGTTTCGGGTGTTTGTAGAGCTTGTGCTCTTGTAACTACTGCATTTGTAGCTTGCATGTTATTATCTTCCCAAGCAGCAATCTGCTGTGGGGTACACTCCCTAACTCCGTGAATACGACCAATAATAAGGTCCGCAATAGGATTAGGTAAGAGACAAGCATGCACATCTCCAGTAAAGAAAGGAGTGGCAATGCGAATTACAGCAGTAGGATATTTTTCTAGAGTGCCGCCAAATGTGACACATTTAATAACCCTTCCTGTAGCACAAGATGGATCTACAAGCGATTGTCTAACACCAATAGTGGTGCATCCGGAATCGAAAAGTAGTGAGACCGGAGTATCATTAACAAGACCCTTATGTAGAATTAAAGAACCCCTCCCGTCATGCGCAACAGCAGCAGGAAGAGCGGGAAGTGGGTGACCACAACTCAAAGTAGTTATGGTACCCGGTTCGAATAAAGTACTGCATTGGGGGCATTTGTTTGCTCTCTCAAAGTCAAAAGCAGAACCAGTGACAGCGTCAAAGTTTTTATTATCAACAACATGATTACAGGCTCCCTCAGTTTCCTGTTGTACAGCATTAGCCTGCTGATATCTCTTTTTTTTGTGTTGAGATCTACCCCGACTATTATTACCTCTGAAGTTATCAGAGTTATTATTATCTCTGCAGTTATTATTGTCTCTATTGTAATTGTTATCCTGGTTCGAATTCCAGTTTCCACGATTACTATCATGTTCACATTGATGCGAACATCTATTTGTTTGGTTCTGAGGTCTTCGGCAGGAATAACCTCTATTACCATATCCTCTTTTGAAATGCTTATAATTATTAGGATGATAGTAACGACCACTATCAGGTTGTCTCCAATTCTTCGAAGAAGAATCACCATGAAATTGATTTCCATGATTTTGACAGAAATTACCGCTGCTCTTTCTATCAAAATTTTGTTGGAATCTACGAGCAAAGTTTTGGCCATACGGAGCTGCCGAAGCAACCGGTAAACCTTCTTTCACCTTAGAGTTACCCATGGTTATGTGTGGGTGTGCAGTTACGTATTGGCAACAGAAATCTTCCATTTCTTTTATTGTTTTAGGTTTACGTTCATGAAGGAAAGCAAGGAAAGACTCATTGACAGACGACATGACTTTGTCTCTAAGTATTAAGTCCATAAGTCCTTCATAAGTTTTTTCCGTCTTAGATAGTTCAACCCATCGTGAGAAAGTAATGCGTATTCTTGCAATAAACTCGGAGAATTCAACTCCATTTTCAGGTAACATGTTTTTAAATTGTAGACGATAGCCGTCTTCGTTAAGCTGATATTTCTTTAACAGAGCGGCCCTGACAACCTCATAATTGTTCTTGTCAGGTTCATCCACCATATTTAATATACTTAGAGCTTTACCTGTCAGTATCCCTGATAACTGATAAACATATTTTGCTTTGTCTATGTTATGAGCTGTACATGCTTGTTCAAATCTGTCCAGATAGAACATTATGTCATCACTGGAAGGACTAAAAGTTGGCAACTTAATCTTAAAAGTATCATTATTAGCCT
Source organism: Oreohelix idahoensis (assembly GCA_024509875.1). Taxonomy (NCBI): domain Eukaryota; kingdom Metazoa; phylum Mollusca; class Gastropoda; order Stylommatophora; family Oreohelicidae; genus Oreohelix; species Oreohelix idahoensis. The sequence goes on from JAMPIV010011886.1 coordinate 27,804, forward strand.
TACCAGAAGATGAACCCTTGTTTGAATCATTACCATTACTCATGTTCATCAATTTCAATTTTTCCAACTCTAAAGCTAAGACCTTTTCTTCATGTTCCATTTTTGCTTTCTCTTTCCTCTCATCAGATTCTCTCTGTAATCTTCTCTCCTCAGCCTGAGCCTCTATTTGAAGTCTTTCAGCTTCTTTCTCAAGTCTTTTATTCTCAGCTTCTTTTTCAAGTCTTTTATTCTCAGCTTCTTTTTCAAGTCTTTTATTCTCAGCTTCTATTTCAAGTCTTTTATTTTCAGCTTCTAGCTGGAGTTTTCTTTCCTCAGCTTCTGATTCCCTTTTTTGTTTTTCCATTTCCATTTGGAATCTTTTTTCATCCACCTGCATCTGCAGTTTCTTTTGTTCAGCTTCCATATGCAGTTTCTTTTGTTCAGCTTCCATTGCTTTATCATATCGAGCAGTTGCAAATTCTTCTAACTTATCATCAGTCTTCCCAAGCAATTTACCCTGCTCAATAAAGTGCTCAAATGTAGACATGTTGTCTAACATATGAGTCCAAAACCTGAAATAATTAACTAATTTATTTCAAACCTAAGTGTAACAAGTCTTAATTAAGCACTTGTATATTCACATCACCTTATATTATCCCAGTCTCTGTGGGAAACAAGTCTCCAATCAAAGAACTTGTATATGAAATATCACCAATCAATTCTTGATCATAAGTGCACTTCTCATTCAATAGTGCACAACACTATTCATCATTCATTTATCATCAGTGTAGTAGTAACAGTGCATTAGCATAGCCCATTAACTAATTACTATAACTGTAAACAATGACTATGTAAACACATGCAGAATGTAAACATTGAAAATGTAAACAATGCAAACAATGTAAACAATAACAATGTAAACAATAACAAAGATCAGCAACAATACAAAAACGTTCGCAGAAATCAACTAAAAATAAAGCAGAAATTAATGAAATATCACAAAAAATGTGACGATATCTACGATAGAATTAAACAAAATACATGACACCACAGTGTATAAACAAAAATGTTGTATGAAACTAAATTATAGACAAGAGTAGGCTAACAAATACAAACAAATCAAAACAAAACTAAAGAATGCGAAATAATAACGAAAACAATATTAAAACATGTCATCACAGCTAACATAAATAGCAACAGAAGTCGCTTAGCAAATTCCAGTATCGGAAATTTGCTTACCCTACAGAAAACGCTCACAATAGACGACCTCTATGACGTGGCATAATCTAACGGAGACACCACCCAACCGAGAACCCGCTGAAATATAAACATATAAATATACAAATAACATATAGACATATAACATATAGAATGAGATGATACACAGAAGACTCAGCAGAAGTATAAGGGCACAGTTTACATACAAACAGGCCACTTAACTTATAGGCTTCCAATCGTAGAACAGCAGAAAAAACGGATGTCAATCAACGTCCTAAAGAGCGAAGCTCCAACGATGATGGCACATCTGAACTGCTTCCACTGCTAACACGATGGTACTTGAGCTTCTGACATACTGTGTGTTGAGTTGTTTCGGCACTTGACCTTCTAATCCAAAAGTAAGTTGATGGAAATCGGTACTTGGCCTTCTTCAGAAAACAACCCGTTTCAACCGGCACTTGACCTTCACAAAAACGACAGCACTGGAACCTTGACAGCAGCAACTTGCTTGACTTGCGTAAAAGATAACAGCAGTCCGAGTTATCCGGCAACATGTAACAACGCCGGGTACTGTCAAATTCTTGTTTCCGTTAAAAAATTGAAATTTTGACTTTTACCGGGCAACGCCGAGTACTTTGAAAATGGTGAAGATGTTGACTGTATTGAAGAATGTTAATTTCTTGAAGGATGTTGATGAATTCTTGTTGAAAATGAAGTGGGTAAGGGACCCCGTGTTTGCTGGTACCAGAATCAAACCAGCTTATGGCCACCAAATGATGCGTGATGCCATATGATGATGGATGGTATCCGCATGTCTGGTTTTGTGTAGTGTGCAGATGTGTTCAGTCAAACAATGTTCATACAAAAATAACAGGGCAATCCACATAGGACGTCAGTAAACTCACGACGTATAAAGTCAATGATTCTTGAAACAGCCGTTGACGTTTTTCTTCATTATTTATTGTGGACGCCACAGTGACAAAATGGTTACGCGAATATGTAGACACATCAAACAGTCATTATCACAGCAACATTCAATACAGCAATAGACGGTAGACAGCATTACAATGATGAGTCAGATGCATGTTATATTTCATAGTGCTGTAAATGTAGTCAGGTGAAAAACTCCATCCTTTTCTATAACAGCCAGGAGATAACCAGATGTATGAAATCAGTTCACTCTCCGTAATCTGACTTCAGCAAGACAGACACGTCTGCCGAAGTATAAATAATGTCCTCAAAAATATCCTCTAGATAACAAAGGTTTTTCAAACCTAGTTCAGGTAACCAAGTAGCAAGTAATAGTCCTTGGGACCTGCATCAACCGATGCAGCACAATACAGCGACATGTGAGCTAGGAAAACATCTCGTGACGACGACTTTCGAAGACAGGCTATGAACCAGAAATCGTTCACGACCAAAAATCGATAGAGTTAATGAAAATGTTAATTTACCTTGCCTTCCGGAAATACACAGAAATATTATGCCTCCCGGCATGTGCAAATACACTAGAGGTATTATCTCGAATAAACGAAATATCCATAAGAGGACTTTCACATTCCTGACAGAACAAAAAATAGCGGAGATCCCCTCTTCAACGAGGCATCTCTTTCGCCATTCAGATCGCTCACTCCACTAGTGGTGGGCGGAAACCGATCGACCAAGAAGCAAGACAAGTCATGCGCAGTCCAGCGCAAAATGACCACAGCTCAAACTTAACTGCATTCGATACCAACGCGAGAAGACAAATGCTTACCGAGAAAAGTGACTATAAATTTCAAGCAGTTGTTGCCCTTGCGTTATAAAATAGATATTGAAATAAAACGATGTTGCGAGAATTTATCACGCAACAATCAGCTTACAGCTGAAGGTTATAGAAGGCGTTTTAAAGAGTTGTTGCCGGAAACAGGAAAAGAGTTCTCACAATTCATTTCGGATATTCGTTTAACTTTTAATCGTTGGATCGAACTTGAAAAGGTACAACGGAATTTTGAAGATCTGGCAGATTTAATATTACGGGATAAGGTATTATCCTCAGTAAGTGATAAGTTTTTGGCATTTTTACAGGAGCGGAATCCTAAATCGTTATCGGAAGTTGAGACCCTAGGGCGCCAGTTTTCAGTTGCTCATCCGAACTTGAATGTCAGAAACACTAAATTACATGAATCGTTACAGTCAGCGGGTGTTGCTACTGTAAATAACAGACAAGGAAAATTTAGATCGAATAGTGGGACAGAGATAGGTTTCGTCATAGAAGTGCCAGTTCAGATCGAAATAATAATTATCAAAGAAATTTTTCTCATTTTGAAGGTGGAAATAGAAAAGATTCACCAGCTGGCAGAAGATGGAATAACAATCATTTTGGAACTGGTCAACAGGTTGATTTGGGAAACAGAGACAGAATGAATTGGCAACGAAACACTCCTAACTTTTACAGTTACAATAAAGCACGTTACTCGCAGAATAATAATAGACATTTGTATAACAATAGACAACAAAATGACAGGGCATTTCGGTCAAATAGTTATAATCGATCTGCTTACCATGGTAATTCCGTTCAAATGTCGGAAAATAATGTCGCAGATAACAATAATACTGTTAATCAAGCAAATGCGTGTGCGTCATTTGATTTTAATAATGCTGAAACATGTTTGGAATGCAAGAATCTATTTCAGCCTGACGTGGTATCCAGACTGAGATGTGGACACCCATTGTCGGCGTTACCTGCAATGTCAGCTCATGAAGGAACCGGGTCTTTAGAGTTTCACAAGGGCTTACTTAATGGCATGCCAGTAACTTTATTAAAGGATTCAGGTTGCACGACGGTGGGTGTGCGACAATGTTTAGTTGATTCTTCTTGTTGTACAGGCACATGGGTTAAGTGCAATACGTTTGGTGGTAGAATTGAGAAATTTCAAACTGCGGTTGTTCATATCGCGACGCCATTTTTACGGGACAAATAAAAGTATGTTTGTTGCCGAATCCAGTTTGCGATTTGGTTCTTGGTCGCATTCACGGTTTTAAAGAGTGTACTCTTGAGCAAATAAATGATTGGGAACGAGAACACGTACACAGGGCTAATGTTGTGGTTACTCGAGCACAGGAGCAGTCTCAACATAATGTTGTGCCACTAGTTAATGATGATGTGTTACACAGTAACATCAACAAGGAAGTTTTTTCTACTTTACAAAACAGTGATGTTTCATTAAAGAAATTTTTTAGTTTAGTCCAACAGGATGATACAAATGGTCATACTTCTCACAAACAATGGTATACTATCGTAAATGACATATTAGTGCGAAGATTCAGAGATAGTAAATCTTGTCATATTACTACTCAGATCATGGTGCCTAAGGTAATGAGATCCTATATCTTGAGTCATGCTCACGATTCCCGTTGTGCAGGTCACATGGGATACTCTCGTACTAGATCTAGAATTCTGGCATCTTTTTTCTGGCCAGGAATGTCGAAAGACATTGCGATGTTTTGCCGTTCTTGTGTTACTTGTCAGGAGGTGAAGTCTAGAGGGGCACGTCATTTGGCTCCAATTCAAGCGGCCGATATTCCGGTGCGTCCATTTGAGAAGATGGCCGTGGACATTATTGGCCCACTTCTTATAATGTCATCGAGAGGACATAGATATGTATTAACTTGCATAGATTTGTGCACGCGTTGGCCAGAGGCCATACCACTCAAGAACATTACTACGCAGGATGTAGCTGATGCATTGTTTCATATCTTTACTAGAATCGGATTTCCGAGAAAACTGTTGTCGGACAGAGGTTCTCAGTTTGTGTCAGGTGCAATGAGTGAGGTTATGGCAATGTTTCATATAGACAGATCACTGAGTTCCGTATATCACGCCGCTTCAAACGGGATGGAGAACGTCTAAATCGATCAATAAAACAGATGTTAGGAAAGATTACAATCGATTTTCCTAAAGAGTGGGACCGAGTTTTACCAGCGGTACTTTTTGCATATCGTGAAATACCGAATGAGCATACAGGTTTCAGTCCATTTCAACTTGTATTTGGGGCTCAGCCTAGAGGTCCATTGTCCTTGATCAAAGACTTGTTGATTGATTCTTCCTTATCGCAAGAAACTCAATCGTCTTACGAGTATGTTGTAAATCTTAGGAAAAAAATCATGGATGCATGCCAGCTGGCAACAGATGCATCGGAGAGAGCTAAAGAAAAAGCTCGTATGTTACAGAATCACTCAAGACGTCTTCGTCTTCTTGTACCAGGCGACGAAGCGTTCGTGCTTTTACCGAGCAAACAGAATCGACTACTGATAACTTGGTGTGGTCCATTCAAGATTCTGTCACGTATTTCAGATGTCGATTATGTCCTTGATGTTAAGGGACAAAGAAAGATTTTTCACATTAACATGTTGAAAGAGTTTCACTCAAGACCTGAACATCTTCAGGCAGTCTTTCACGCTGTTGATAATGTAGGTTCACATCCAACGAGCTGGGCGTCTTTATCAGTGATTCAGGAAGAAGAATCTTCTTTCCCAGCTGTATCAATGACGTTTCCTAGTCTACCAGTTCAATCTACCGAAACTTGGGAGGACGTGACAATCTGTCCGAATCTTACACTTGAGAACAAAACACATGTATCCGAATTATTACATTCGTTTCATGATGTACTTACAGATATACCAGGCAAAACAAATGTCATCACACATGACATCATTTTAAATGATGAAAAGGCTATTAGAGTGCGTCCATACCCGATACCATTACACTTTCAAGACAAAGTAAACAAAGAAATAGATGACATGCTGCAATTAGGTATAATCAGTTCTTCTCAAAGTAATTTTGCTTTTCCCATGGTTGTAATAAGAAAAAAAGACAATAACATTCGGCTCTGCATTGATTTTAGAAAATTAAATCAGGTCACAATTTTTGACGCCGAACCGTTACCATTATTGGATGATTTTTTTACCAAAATTAGCAGATGCAGTATATTTCAGTAAGTTCGATCTGTCAAAAGGTTATTGGCAGGTCCCGTTGGCGGAAAGATGTAAACATTTTACGGCTTTTGCTACTCCCAGAGGGTTGTTTCAGTTCAATTTTATGTGTTTTGGACTGATGAACGCACCTGCTACGTTCACTAGAATGATGAGAATTCTCTTCTCGCATAGACAAGATATAATCTCGTACATAGATGATATTTGTTTGTTTAGCAACACTTGGGAAGAACACTTCCACGGTTTACACTCTCTATTATCCACGCTCAGATCTGCTGGGTTATCTGCTAGACCATCTAAGGTGTATATTGGATTCTCTGAGATTACTTTTTTAGGTCATAGGATTGGTCATGGGAATCTTCAAACTTTGGAGCAGAATGTTTCCAAGATTCTAAATCTTTCCATTCCTAGGACAAAAAAACAAGTCCGTAGTGTGTTAGGACTAGTGCAATATTATGGTAAATTTATTCCTAACTTGTCTTCAATTACATCAGATCTGTCCACTCTACTTAGGAAAGGGGCTCCTAATGTAATTAGGTGGACTCCAGAATGCAATGCTGCTTTTCTTAAAATTAAAGATTTGTTTTCATCCCCACCGATTTTAAAACTACCCAGGCTTAATAATCTTTATACTCTTCGAACAGACGCTTCGTCCAAGGGCGTTGGTGCTGTGTTGCTTCAACAATTTGATGGACATCTGCATCCGATCACGTACATTTCGAGAAAGTTAAACAAGGCGGAAATGAATTATTCGGTGTTGGAAAAGGAACTTCTCGCGGTGGTATGGGCAGTAACCAAATTAGAGAAGTATCTGTTAGGCGTATCTTTCGTAATACAATCAGATCAGAAGGCTTTAGCGTATTTAAAGACGAAGAACCATAAATGCGCCCGAGCAGCCCGTTATTCGATTCTGATGCAGCCGTATAATTATACTATTCAAGCAATTCGAGGGTCCGACAATGTGGTTGCAGACGTACTGTCGAGGTGCCCTCAGGAAGACAGTACACAAGTTTTTAATGACAGTTAGTTCATGGTCAACAGTAGTGGTGATGTAATTGGGACATTGAATTTTTATTCGTTTTTTCCGGAACACAATTTGGTGTGTATGGTGTAAGTTGCACATACAGTGTACTATAATATGACTGTACGGCAATGATAGTCTTTAGCGATAAATTTTTGCGTGTATATTATAGAGGTTCCTAGGGGCATTGAAATAGGTAATTTGGGACCAATTTATGCATGTATTTGCTATTTTTTTGGGGCTTGATCAGGAATAAATATGTATGAGATTTGCAGTGTACTCTGTATTGTGGAGGTACACATTATTGCAATCATTTTCCGATGGGTAGGTAATCCTATTAGATATAACCCTATTATATAAGTTTTGGTTCTAGTATTATTGATACTAGAGGTAATAGAGGGCGGTGTTGATTTCCCGTAATTTGTTTTAATTTAGTAATATTATTACTTCCTACATGGATTTTATTCATAAGGCAGTAGATTATTATTACTTGTTTATCACCTTTTCATCTCATCGACGACTGACTGATTATATTATGAGACATTAGCTGACGTAGACTTACTGAGATGTAGGATAGTATTATGTTGGTATGGTTTTTTTTAAATTACCTTAAGTGGTACATTTTTGAAGAAAAAAGAAACTACGTGTCTTTTTTCTTAACGGTGGTAGGAGGTAATTGTTGCGTATGGTTTTTTACAACATTTCTGGTGTTGCGCATCAAAGAGCGCTGAGTTGAGTTTGGGGAAAATATTTGAAGATATGTGAATAGTACACTTAGGTGCATTATTCATGCGCGCAAAAAAAAAAGGATGACGTAGGAGTTTTTGTGGGTTGAAACAATGACGTGGAAAACAAAAATGGACCCAAGAAATAAACAAGACGCGAACAGCCTTGTGTGTGCTGGTTTGCTTGAAAACCCGTAGAAAAGGGTTATATTGATTCGTGCCATGAATGGGAATGTATACCAGGATGAGTACTATTAATACTGTATAATGTGATGCTTATACATTGTTTAGACTGGCAGGTCTATACACCGTAAAAATCGGAGTCTTAAAGATCCTGCCTGCTCTGTCGCTAATGTGTACTGACTTTTGGGGAAATTCATGTTAATGAAGTTAAATGAGTTTGAACAGAAGGTACGGGAGAAGGGCACGGATATAATCAATACATAGAGATGTATAGAAGTATTGGGACTAATAAGCAACAATGTATTACCGTCAAGGAGTATAACACTATGTTACGAATAGACAGAATGACATTAACTAAGGACGGTTCATCATGTCTCATGGATCATGAGTTTTCATTAAACTGTGTTGTTAATTTACCGGAACAGCATTGGCTTCTTACCTGGTTATAGTTGAGCTGTTGGGCATATCTGAGACATTACTAATTCGTGATCCCTTGTGAGAGAACACTGCATAAATAATACAGGGACGATACAGTGCAGTTTTGGCACACCCACGAACAAAACATTCGCGTGACACTTTTGTTGTATACCAATGTTCTAACATTCATATAGACACATATGGGAATAATGATGGTATACATATATCAAATGCAGACAAACTCTTTTAATACACGGGAATAAACGAACGGGCGGACAGTATTACGGACTATTTTCTTTGTACTGTATTTTGGGGTCAGGTGCTTTTCGGCGCACGAAGATACGTTAGGTAGTTCTTCGGTGTTGTAGAAGCCTATGGCGGGAAGTCATGTCTTAGCCTGCCCGAAATTTGTGATCTCTTTTCTGATTATGGGAACGAAGATAGTTTTCTTCTGGGATGGTTAAATCCATGAGTTCCCTAGTGTTCATTCCATAACGCGAGGAGAAGAGCGTTTCTGTGTTTGCTAGTGGTTTTTTCCTATGCCAAGGTAAAAAAAAACTGTTTACCGAACTTTTTCGATTCCTAGGCCTAATATGGGCAGACAGCCACATGAATTGAACCATGTCAGTATGTCGGAACGATATATTATCTAGCAACACTGATTATGTATATATGCAGCAACTTTGAGGAAAGAATATGCTGAATGTTATAGAAACAGTTATGTTCATGAACTGAATCTTTATTAAGCTTCATTGTGCATCGTTATCGTGAGCGAGGTTCACAAGACTAGAAGCCATTTTGGAATGCTATTTATTGTTGATCATTTACCAGAGAACAGGGACGCCCTTATTATCAGGTGATGATAAAGAGATCATACGTATGAAAGGAAAACCTACTATTGGTAGTTTAACGTTTTCTCAAGAAATATTGGATGAACTGTATTGAACGGAATCTTCGCTAGAGTGCAAGTTACGTTTATGCTAAAGAGGTTCGATCTAGGAATCAAGTTGGAACCTTGTATATTAACTGACATGATCAGTCAGTAAGGCCTGATGAATATTTATATAAATTATGGAACTCTGAATGCTTGTATACTGACGTTCCATTATGATCATTGTGATTTGATGATTTTCTTCAACATGAATGCCAATTTATTATTGTACACCGTGGGTCAACAATATGCTATTGATGTCGACCTGTGTTCCTGTAACTGTACCCGTTCTGTCCAAGTGTGTGCGTCAAATTAAACTATTGAAACGTTCCCCGTAGTCTGCATCAGTAACTTCTAGATACGCATGAATGAGTGTTTGAACCTTCAGTCAACTCCAGAACAGTATACACATTCGCGTATTGACATTTATTGCAACACTCATTATCAACAATGCATTCTTGTCGGGGCCTCATTGTGTTCCAGGACAAGATGACCTGTATACCTGACACTGTGCCCGGTTATTAGAGTTGACCAGTTACACCAATACACCTTTACAACGTGCTCTGATATATACACAGTTGCGATGAAGCAAGAACGAGCTTTATCAGTGACCATGTAGGTTTTGTTCTCTCCACGAGATATTAGGAAATCACAATAGCCAAATCAGCAATAAGTAACTCGTGGGGCGATCTACGTGTTAATCTGGCGCGCCCATGTTTCGTACACGAGAATTTTTACCAACATGGCTGTCCGTCAATATTGCGTCACCTGTCTACTCCCTCAGCCAGGATGATAAGGTAAACAGACATGACAAACTATTACAGGAAGAAGTGTAAACAATGACTCGATAATACCAAATACTGTCCGAGGTAGGGAAATAGAACGTGAAGAGCACAAAATGAATTACGGGATGGCACAAGAAAGGTAAAGTTTCAAGGTCATTCTGTGACAGTGTCATGGATACAACAAGAGGGCTACAGGAACAGTTTAGCATTCATACCCTTCGACATTTGAAGAGGGAGACTGAACACCAACGGGTTTGCCCGGAGTGCAATGAGGTTGATTTGTCTTCTTCTGTGTTCGTCCTGAAAAGGACGTTGGTTGCGTGGTGTCGCCTTTTACATCAAAGCTGCGATATCTGCGCCTTTCGGCCCTACACATCAGACTTCGGCATGGCATTTTTTGGGACCGGGTTTGCCTTCCCACTTTGATCCCTACTCTCTCAGCCAGACTGCCGTGATGCAGCCTGTTTCCAGGACCACCACTTGGAGGTGGAGTAGGGTCTTGGTCAGCTCTGATTCGCTAAACCTGACGCAAGCAGTCAAGCTATGGTCGCTGACTGCATTATCACTGTTGCTGCGTCTTGGGGTCCCAGGTTAGATTCTAATCAGCAGTAACAATAACGCGTCAAAAATGACACGGATACTGTTAACCGGTTCAGCGTTAGGATTTCGGGTTAGACTTCGGCTTAGAATGCAGAGAGAGAGAAAACCACCTAATAACGCTAGCTTTAACCTTACCGTGTCTTCCCCCCCCCTCCCCCCTTAAAAATAATAAACTGCGAAAAAGAATGAGGCCTTCCCAATCCCAAAAAAAGTCACACACAACAATAACGTAAGTTAAAAATAATAAAACAAACTAAATTCAAAATTAACATTTTATTACTCCAGTTTATTATTTAAGGACGTATCGACTTGGGCGACTAAATCAGCTGTCGTATCGATAATAATTATTTGGGCAAAGAAGGGCATATGCCCCACTCTGGTTCTTGTTAAACCTCTTAAAACTATTAATTGTGATAATTTCTTACCTATGGTCATCTATATTGTATTGGATCGACCACACGCTGATTGTATCAAAACTCAGCCTTAACATACAGCCCAAGCGATGGCACCAGAGTCAGAAACCAATGAAGAGGCTCAACGTCACAAAACTTAAAAGCGAAGCAACCGCAGAGAGCTTCTCAATGGACTTGGACAGCCGTCTAAGGGACGTTGAGCTCAGTCGAACCACTGTAGAGGAAAAACGGGCCACTCTAAAGAACATTATGTACTCTGTAGCCTCTGAGAGCTTGGGATATACAACACGCAAGAACCCTGACTGGTTTGATAAGAATGATGAAAACATTAAAACACTGCTGGCTGAAAAATATCGCTTGCACAGAGACTATCAAAGCAACCCTTTCTAAACATCCAAAAAGGCAGCCTTTACCAATATACGCAGAGTCGTCCAGAATAAGCTCAGGAAGATGCATGATGCATGGCTCAGCAATAAAGCAGACGAGATACAGAGATATGCAGACAGAAATGACTCAAAGCGCTTTTATGATGCCCTGAAAGCAATTTATGGCCCTCAATCGAATCAATCATCACCGGTCCTAAATGCTGAGGGCATGGCATTGCTCCCTGATAAAACGCAGATTTTGGACCGCTGGGCACAACACTTCAACGCCATTTTAAATTATCCATCAACCGTCAACGGCCAGTCCATTGCAAGCATACCGCAAGTTACAGTCAATGTCAGACTTGACGTTCCACCCAGCGTGGAAAAGGTCAAGAAAGCAGCCAGTCTACTGTCCAGCGGCAAAGCCCCTGGATCAGATGCTATTCCTGCTGAGATTTATAAAGCTGGAAGCAGCATGCTGCTGCAGAGACTAACAGACCTCTTCCACTCAGTCTGGAATGAAGAACAGATACCACAGGAATTGAAAGATGCCACCTTCGTTCACATATACAAGCGAAAGGGAAATCATCAATCATGTGATAACCACAGGGGAATCTCCCTATTATCTATTGCGGGCAAAATCCTGGATCGAGTCCTGCTCAATCGCTTGACTGTTCGTCTTGAATCGCAGGACTTATTTCCAGAGAGTCAGTGTGGTTTCCGAGCAGGCCGCGGGACCGTCGATATGATATTTGCCGTTCGCCAACTTCAGGAGAAATGCCAGGAACAGAACAATGACCTATACACAACATTTATTGACTTGACAAAGGCCTTTGTCACTGTCAATATGGAAAATTATGGCAAAATTCGGCTGTCCCGATAAGTTCATCTCAATTGTCCGCCAGTTTCATGAAGGTATGATGGCTCGCGTATTGAATGATGGAGAACCTTCTGAACCCTTTCCCGCCACAAACGGTGTCAAACAGGGATGTGTGCTCGCCCCGACACTATTCAGTATGATATTTGCTGCCATGCTGTCTAACGTTACGCATGGCAGCAGTGACGGCGTACACATCAGATACAGGACAGATGGGAAGCTGCTCAATTTGAGACGATTACAGTCCTCTACGAAGGTGAATGAAACAATGATCTCTGACCTCGTCTTTGCGGACGACTGTGCCCTCAACACCTGCACAGAACTGGACAGGCAGAACAATATGAAGAGGCTTTCTGTAGCGTGTGATGACTTTGGTCTTACCATCAATACGAAGAAATCTGAAGTAATGTTGCAAACTGCTCCTGGGAAACCTTACTGTGAACCAAATATCACAGTAAAGAACCAACGGTGGTGGACCGCTTCACTTATCTAGGCAGTGCCCTTACCAAAGATGCGAATATCGACCCCGAGGTCAACAACAGAATTGCAAAGGCAAGTGCGGCTTTCGGAAGACTAAGAGTAAATGTCTGAGATCGACAAGGAATTAGTGCCGCCACCAAGATAACAGTATATCATGCAATAGTGCTCACTACCCTCCTGTATGCCTGTGAAACATGGACAGTCTATAGCAGACACGCCAAGAAGCTTAATCATTTCCACATGAGCTGTCTTCGCAGGATTCTCAGGATCAAGTGGCATGATAGAGTATCTAATTCTGAGGTCCTCAACAGAGCATATATCTCAAGAATATACACATTGCTGCAGAGGGCCCAAATTAGATGGGCCGGACACGTTGTTCGCATGCCCGAAAAACGCCTCCCAAAGCAGTTGATGTACAGCGAACTCTCCATGGGTAAGCGAACAGTAGGGGGACAAAAGAAACGCTTCAAAGACACACTGAAAGCATCGTTGAGCAGCTTCAAAATTGATGTCTCCTCCTGGGAGACTATCGCACAGGATCGCTGTGTCTGGCGGACAAACATTACTCAAGGCGCTCGCATTGCAGAACAGAATTTAGCTGATAAAGCAGAAGGCAAGCGTGCTGCAAGAAAGGTCAGAATACACAGCAACATTACTATCGACTCTAACCATGTGTGCCCCGTATGTGGCAGGGCCTGTAGGGCCAAAATAGGACGAATTAGCCACAGGAGATCACGGCACAGATGTGTCACAACTCAAGTCTGAAGCTGTCGCCATCTTCGCTTGCGATGGGCAACTATTATTATTATTATTATTGGATCGATCCATTTGACTACAATTTCTAGTGAAATCTATTCATTCTTTACTGTTATGTATCAATCTAAGTTAGAAGTGTCACGTGGCCGATAATTTATTTTACCATTTCGTTCCATAGGTTATTAACTCTTTAATGTTCTGTTTTCCTAGGCATTTTGTATTCTTCTTTTCTATCTTTCATTTTTCACCTGTTCAAACCCCACCCGCGGTTGTTTACGTTCTGGCTTTCAGTAGAAATCCCCCACTGGTCAGAAACGGTCAGCGTAGCGGCAATATTACGTACACGCACCTGGTCCGTCCAGGGGAATTTCTCTGGTCGCTTTAAAACGTTTGATCACGAGCGGCTGGTACCCTTTGAGGCCTGGGTAACGAGTTTGATCCGTTTCAGGGGGAGATAAAACCCGCTGCTAGTCTTTGTTGTTTGCCCTTAGATGAGCAAAGAGCACATAATATTATGATTGTCTCTCTGGGGGAATTTTCGCAAAGTTGTTGCTTCTGAAACCTTTGTCTTACCCGGTATTACGCATTACGCCGATACATCTGTAGAATCAGGCTATGCAGGTGTCTCGGGTAGAATGGTTTGTAAGCTATTAGATTTGAAATTTTACTACGTCAAACACACTCGTAGAAGATTCCTGGCCCGAGATGGACCATCATGAGAATTAAGGCAAACTTTAACAACAGAACTATATGTTAAGGCCTATTCTCTAGTCATTTTCGGGGTGAGTTGACATATCTTATAATATGATATATTCATGTTACAGAGTTTTATATATATATCTGATAGGAATGTGAGGACTTCTCCCAGTAATTTACTTCAGTGATAGTGTTGTGCCGTATTCAGCCTTAATTAAGTGGTGTTTAAGCTGTTTTTGGTTTATAATGGGTTAAATGATAGACTTACAAAAACAAACACTCACTAGGCGTAGAATAAGTCCACAGATGCTTATCATGGGTTAAGAATAGGCATTAACTGTCATTTCGGTAAGATAACGTCAGAGGTGGATTATTCACCTAAACACTGAATTATAGGAGATAGTCGCTTATTCCTTGTTGATAGATATTTTTAGTGGCTGGGGAGAATCATTTTATGCTTACTTGTGTGGCTAGGCACTAGTCTATAACTTTCTCAGAAAGCAGTCACCAGGCATAGATATAATTATATCTTATGATTTAGCCACAACTGTATTATTATAGCAAGAACATTGCATTTTCTTTGTACTCATTTTGTGGAATATTAATATATTTCCCCAAAGGGACATATGATTTATTTGTGTAATGTCAAATGCTGTAATCTGTTTATGTAAATTCATTTAATGTTGTAAGATGAATAAGCATATTCATTTAACTGTAACTACAGGTTAGGTTTCCTGTATGTTGAGATTGGGAGAAGAGGAGGAGATTTTGCTGTCAGAACATTTAATGACAGTTACATGGGTGTACAAAAGATATTAAGCCTATGCGGGCGCGTGTTGATAATTGATAGAATGGAAGGAGCTAGGTTATAAAACATTAGATCGATTTTGTCGTTGCTTGAAGTTAAAAGGTGTCTCTTTTGGGTCTCAGTTTCAAGGAGACCGAATCGCTAGAGCAGACTCCAGTCAGGCGATGAACGACATGTCCTCTTCGATCTAGAGGGTTTCTGAATACCGCTAGCGGCACGAGTAGTCAAACCCCGTTCCTGAACCTAAACCTTATGTCAACGCCAAGTTAAGCTCATGCAGTGCAACGGAGCCAACGCTAAATCTGGAATCACCAAATGCAGTAGTAGTTCTCTACTCGCCTATTGGATTACCAGCCAGAGCATTGCGGCTTCCAGAATATCAAAACCGCCCAGCATGCCTATAGCAGAATTCCATATCACCCGCCTTTTTTGTGCCTAAACGGGGCACTCAGCAAACCACAGCCAAGCCAGTTTAAACAGGATTTACAGCCAAGCAGAGCCTAGCGCCGGAAAAGAGCGCCTGGGACTCTTTGTCCTCAAGTGACTTCTTCTGGTGTATTTTCTGGATACTTAAAACCTCGCACGTATGAGCTGCCATCTATGGACAGAGTTCCAGCCCCCTCACGCAAGTAGCGGTCACCAACGTATAGCACCTACAAGGAAAGTTGGGTATTTCACTTCATTCATCTTGAAGGATATTTATCCGTAAGACACTTTCTGGAGCTAGCACATTTGGTCCCACGAAATAGCGGACAGGCTGTCGCTCAGTTCGTTTAGTTGGTCAGCAGGAGATAAACAACGTCTTCCAGTGTTCCCTCGCGCAATTAGGGGTCACCAACGTTTAGCCCGACAAGGAAAGTTTGGTATTTCACTTCAGTCATCTTGAAGGATATGTATCTGTAAGACACTTTCTGGAGCTAGCGCCTTTGGTCCCCGAAAGCGGACCCTCTGTCGGACAGCTTAGTTATTTTCTCCGTGTTCTGCAGGTTTTATGAGAGTTGGTGGTGTGTGTGTTTGTGGGTGTGTATTTGCATTATTGGTGGTTATTGATGATTATTGATGACTATTGATGAATATTTTGATTATTGATGTAATTTATGCTGTGTATTATGATATGCATTAATTCCATGTTTTTCTTCTTTAATAAAGTTTACACATTTATTAATGCGCTGTTCCCGACCCTTTTCATCCATAATTAACTTGGTTTAGCTCTTTACTAGAATCTCTATGTTTGATAAGAGAAAAGAGTGAGAGCAGGAGGTGCTTAGACAGTAAAAAGTGAGTTGAGGCTTGGAGAGAGAGATCACGTTGATAAATCTTCTTCCAGGTTGTCTCAAGTCCATCACCTATTTACACCTTTCTGTGTGTGTAATCTATAACTCTGTCAGTCCACTATCCCTTGTCGATTTCACTACTATTGTCCAACTCGACAAATACTCTATACTTTACTCAACCACGACAAGAAGTATAAATTCATACCTATAAATGATGCATTTTAGGAGGAAATTTGTATAATATGAATGGAAAACATCCAGAAATTTTCTATAAAAACTGGTTGGAGTATTTCAAAAATTGTACAGTGAAAAGATTGAGATGCATACGTGTTATTTTAATTGAGGTTCAATTTAGCTTTCATAGAGCAATTTGTGCAGTTTCCGTATTTTTCCACAAAGCTGATGGGATTGTTTCATAGGTGAAAAACTGTCATTAATGTATCGACTTTGATATCACTATTTCTTCAACATCGTCTGCTCTGTTGCCAAGATATATGCACGAGTCCACATCTTGTTGTGATGCTTCTCGGAAACTTTCTATCATCTGTCACATTTATTCTCATCGTCTTTGTCTGCCCTCACTATATTGTCAGCCTCATTTTTTGTGACGTCTCATCAGGTATTATCATTTTGTCTTGCATATGATTATGTTTATTGGACAGAAGAGTCAGGTCATTGGTAGATCTAAATCACTGAGCTCGTTTGTGCCAGCACACTGAATTCACCTCCTGTGGTGTGATGTGATTGGCATAATCCAGCAAGAAGAGAAATAGTGACAAAAATAGGCATCCCTGCTACACTTCAGTTCTTATCTAAAAGGGCTCAGTAAGTTGCCTGTCATGGAGAGTTATTTTTTTCATATCGTCATATGTTTTATTTACGAGGTTAATGAACATGAGGAGGACTGCGTAATTGCCTCATGAGTTTCCAACTTAATTCTTCGTCAGAACTGTCTAATACTATTTCATAGTACACAAACTCTATATACAGGGGTGAGTTTAATTCCAAGCTGTTTTCAAATATTAGGTGCATTGCAGCTGTCCAGTCCGTATAACATCTGTTTTTCTGTAACACACGAGTTTGATTGTTGGTAATACGACATCTTTCAAACCGGCAATACTTGGTTTTTTCTCAACAAATTCTCACTACTACGCTGATAAGAGCACACGACAAATGCTCTGATTCATCATTACGTATGAAAGCTTTCTAAGCACATGCTAACACTACCTCTAATGGCTGTGCGTGGTGTTCCCGGCAACGGGCCCTCCCAGTTTTAGATAGCAAGGCAGGGGTTGCGTGTTTGTTCAGATGATGCTCTCTCCGGCAAACCTCTACACTGTCACGGATTGCCTCCCTTGCTTTGCAGTAGTGGTCCAACAGTGACCAAAACTCAAGAGTATCTAATATTGGCTTCTAAGGTATCTACCTGCGTGCAAGATTACTCTTGGCAGAGATGTAGATAGAAGATTAATGACACTTCTACCTTAAGGGAGGGTTCACAAGATATTTCCAGAAGTCACGAACAATGTTGCATTGGGCTGAACAATTGGTAACGCATTATATCTGGCCCGACGCCTTTTGTGAAGGATTTAAGCAATGGATTAACCCGTCCAAGCCCCCAGTTGGTGCATTCCAACGAAATCCCTCTTATAAAGTATAGCTCTGTTTAGACGCAAATATGTCTAGGTATTTATATGTATGTTACATATTCTGGCTCATACGTTTGCTTTCATACATATAAAACTGAAGCGACTATGATTGTTTAGTTTTAAAACAACATGTAACAATTTTAATAATAAGTGGTCTGTAACAGTTAAAATAAATATGGAAAGATTGGTGAAATGTAGATACAAGTTTTCGTCACGGAGACGTAGGTGAGGATTTATCAAAAGCCCGTTGCTTTCACCTATTTTACAAGAAACTTAACTATAGCTGGGTCCTGCAGCTGTGGTTCATCAATTCTGTGTTGACGAAAGCCTTCTCCACACTCCCTTCCACTGTAGGCAGTTAGGGTGGATTCTTTTCTCTCACACTAGCGGCGTTAGTACCACAAATCGTCTGATGGCTTGTAACCTCGAACTTTAGAAAATAGAAAAACAAATACCCTCTGCTAAGTACATTTGTGTGGAGCACTCTAACAGGTTCACGTTCCCGTTGTCCGCCCACCAATGTTAAACTCTCAGAAGAATTTAAATCTCGAGCACGCACAACGTAACTCCGAGAAGGTGGTTAAAATTCACCAATATTATTCTGATGATTAACGGGTAAATGTGTCTGGACAGTGAGAAAATGATTTGTGCCTGAACTAACATTAACAGGTTACGTACGTCTCAAAAATGATATGCTACACTTGAGGCACACATGATGTAATCATCACTCATTACTGCTCCAGTTGGAGTCCTGTGGTCACCTCTGCTGTCGAGTTTCCGCACGACTAGTCAGAAACAATCACCAGCTCTTGAAGTAGTGGTTCATGCATATACTGTTTTCATATGTTGAGGTTGCCAGCCTCATATATAACCACCTAGCAAGAAACCTGTAAAATTTACATTAGTAAATAAATTGTTTACACTTACCAAAAAATTTTGGGAATACACAATCTCCTTGTACAGATTTAGACTGCACACAGCTCTGTATTAGATGCTTCGAATCACTTAGGTCTGGAAATTAAAGTTAATTCCTCTGACGGCGGGTGTTCTGCGAAATCACTGGCCGGGGAAAACGTTTGTTTAATTCCTCTATGACTTGGTCTGGGAAATTAGAGTTAATTCCTCTGACGGCGGATGTTCTGCGAAATCACTGGCCTGGGAAAACTTTTGTTTAATTCCTCTCTGACTTGTGATCAAATTCCCAAGTTTCCAGTCTTGTATTAAAAATGGGGGTTTACTTGTAAATTCCTAAGTTGTCCAATACTCGATCTGTTACTTATAGTTGTGGAATTTCTAAGTCCAATGTTTCCCTTTTCTTTCTAGCTTTTAGGAGTCGCTAGTCTGACGTTTGCGCTGTCGTTTGTGTACTGACTTTTTCCCCCTCTACATTTTATTTCCAGTTTCCAAGTTCCTATTCCAGCTGTGTTTCCGCCTAATTTTCCAATGAGATACATTGTATGTTCCGGCCTCTCAAATCAACCAATCCAATCGAATCTCGTTCACCACTACGTGGGTAGGGGTGTTTCAAATTCAAAAAATACCCTCACGGGGTTTCAAAATATTAAATTTACTATCCACGCGTGACCTCTTCATATCGTTGCGTCAGACTTCCGCCGGCATCTTGTGCTATCTTCACAAACAAATGTTGTGCACTGATATTGCCCCGATAATATCGTCTGCAAATCTTGAGTTTCCAGACATATATATCTGTAATCTCGGTACAGAACGTACATCGGAAGCGATTACCTCATTATCTCCCGTCTTGTGCAAACATGGGGATAGTCGCTAGCCAACTGAGTCAAGTGACGGACCGTCACGTTTAAAAGGATCAATAGAGATGACCGTCTCTATCAAATGTGGCCAGATGAATGAAGCGAAAACTTATCAGTCGCTGATCGGTCAATTTACATGGCGTTATCACAGTTCTGTCTGGGATTGGCTCAAAGCAAACATGTGAAAGTTAAAGATAGTCCCGTGGCCGATACTTCCGTAGGGGTGTGGAGTGTTAGAGACTTTACCCTACTGATCCAACGTAGAGCGCAAAATAATGGTGCATAAATTACGCCACATAATAATGACAGGGGAGAGAAAATTAAGAAAATATCACTCGAACGGGAATGTAATGCAATCCTGCTGGAGTGGACTTGAGATCGCACAACCATATCGTCACATATACCTTCGAGTAAAAGAAGAATGATAAAGACCATTAGAGCAAACCTCTACACCTTCGGGAAACAGAAGAATGAAAAAGCCCATTTTAAATGCTGGAATGGAACCAGGAAGAATCAAAGGCTTCATAGCGATATAATGCAACATGTTTGAGGGCAAGTTCGGACACAACTAGTCAGTCACCTGTTTGTCTTAGTTTTTGATTGCATGTTCACCCTGAGAGACATTGTGCTCCACGGGAAACCTCTACACCCAACGGTAGAGGATGTAACGACTAAGAAAAAAATTGTGTAAAAGCTTCCATGATAATATCATTTCCAGAACATGTATCCACTACCTGGCCACCTTACACAGTATCCACATCATTGAATCGTGAAACATTGAAAAACGAAGCCCCAACTTTATTGAGATTGTTAAAACGTTACATTTTTAGTTTCTTCTAGAAATTATATCTAGTGAATTACTGATTTCTTCTAATGATTGCCAGATGAAAATAAATTTAATCTAAAGAGTATATTTGATGAAACTCAAATTTCATAGGCGACTTTCTTTGATGAAGAAAAAGTATCACATTCCAAATCTACTTTTGCTTCACTATCTTTTTTTTTTTTTAAATGTATATGTTGAGGCTCCAAATTTATTCCTTATACATTACTTGATTTTTTACCTCTTCCATTTGTATGTAACATCAAAGGCACAGACATACATTATGTATGTTCCGTACGATGTGTATCGACGTGGCAGGCTTGAGAAAATGTTTCTGTAAGACTTCCTTATACGAATACTTATTTGATTTTAATTTATCCATTTGTTCTGAAGATATAACTTTTTTTTTTCTGCTTGGCTGCATTGTTATGAGAATATTAAACTGTTGTTATTATTGTTTGTTATTATCGCTTTTGTTGTTGTTCTCCTTAATATTATCACTGCTGGTCTTGTTGTTATCATCATCAGAACTATTAAAGTTATATAGCAAGAACAAAAGTTAATATTTAGCGTTTTGTGGATATATGACAGGGACAGTCATGACGTGGAGGTGTTCTTAAAGAGCACATTACTTGCGACCAACGAAAGTCAATAAAATATCAAACTAATCACCCCAGGTTTTTACACCACTCGCCCATCTTTTTTCTGATTGGTATGTTGTTGTTGTTTGTTCTGTTATTTTGCTGTTATTTGTTTGTTGTTAATTGGTTTATATTATTTACTGTTATTGTGTTACACCAAAGCATTTATTTTGAAACTACTATTTTTCAGTAATACACACAGAAATTGGTGATTTTGATTTACTCTATTTGCAATAATTGTACAGGAAGCCACTTTCGTATATCGGTAATTGAACTATTATTTACACTTGAAAATATTATATATCATAATTATAACTCTTTGAAAGGTTGAGCGGGATATTTTTCAACATCACTTAAAAAAAAAAGAAGTTATATAGCAATTTGTTTCCACACGGAAAAACGTTTCTGCTTGTTGACATTGTACAAAACAGCTCAGAGAAATTACTATTGACGACTGGAGGCCTGAGCCGAGGGCAGTAACTGATTTTCAAAGCTTGGGCCATATAGCGGCAGAGCTGAAAATCACATTAATACCTCCCATTCTGTTTGTTGTAATGCTTTTGTTACCTCTAGGAAAGCTCTTAAATTTAGCTAGAGCTGAGAGTCCAGAAACAGGACGCAGACGTTTATATAAGATCAATATCTAGTACACTGCTTGCTGGAGTACATTTTCCCGCCATGCAGTGTCTGTTTTTGTCACCCTTGTTTTAAGTTTTTACCTCCCTTCATTCCCTTTTTAACTTCTTTAACGTAAATTTTTTTAGCATTCACGAGAACCATTACAGTGCAGTCCGGATAAGCAGGGGTCGCCGGGGCCATCCGAATTACTTCTACTTATAATAAATTCTGCTTATCAAAAGTTTGCCTAAAGATGGACATTTACTGTCAGAATGAGAAATAAAGCATGAAGCAATTATTTTAAAACCAGTTATAAACAAGAACAGCGCGCAAGTCGATGAAGATGAATTTAACTTAAAGTTCCGGCCAAATAGGAGGTTGAAGTGACTAAGAGGTATTGCCTCGAATTCTAGAAGTACCTAGTTCAATTCCTAGTGGAGGGAATATACTTACTTAGTCGTTTCCCTTCTACCGTGAGGTGTACAGGTTTGGAAGAGAGAGCGTCAGACTATGCTATCGGCTGTCTTCCTCCTGGCTTGGTTCCATTCTAGTCCTCGGTCCTTCAAAGATTGTCTAATGTTGTCCTCCCAGCGGATTCTGGGTCGTCCTGGGGGTATGGATCTGCGGAACATGTCTCTTCTTGTTACTGAGGGAATATTATTTATGGAATTTTTTTTTTCCAGAGCCATTGCTCCAAATGATATCCTACTTCTCCCCCCCCCCCCCCCCCCCCCCCCCCCCCCCCGCCCGGTCTCCTGGGTAGTGAGATTGGATGCCTAGCCTTCTTAGACAAGAGCGAAACATTAGGAGGTCCCGTGTGCAAGTTGCGCACGTTAAAAATACCACGGCAGTTGGAAATCGTAAAAAGTAGGCCTATCAGGCAGCTGCCCTGGCAAAATTTAAAAATGATAAATCTACCCACCACAAAAATATTTATAGAATGTGCGATTCCTATATACACACATTGGGATTCTCACCGGTGTTACGGAGTTTGTGCACTGTGCTGAGATCCTCCTTGAGTGATCTAAGGGAGGAGATCGGAGCACTGATGTAGTTGTATGTGTGCAATGAAGATGGTCCTTAAAACCAAACCGGCGACAAATATTATTTGGCTATGTTAAAAAAAAAAATCCTGTTCACTCGAGTTCTGGTAACTAGAATTTTCGGATAAGTCGAGGTAATTTGTCTATCTCAACTCAAATTTAGACTCACGTATGTTGAAATTCAGTCTTCATCGCCTAAGTTACAGGACTATGTCTTATTCTTTGATCCATAGCCGCCGACCGTCAAATAAGTCAGTGGCCATCACGCCTGGTGGCGTCTTGTAGGGCAGCAACAAATTGATTCCACTTTGCTCTGTCGGCGGCCATCCTTCGTACAGTGCCCCAACTCTGGTTCATTCTGTGCATCTCGGCTTCCACAGTTCTCCTCCAGGTTGTTTTTGGTAGGCCTCTCTTTCGCTTTCCTTCGGGGGTCCATAGCATAGCTGTTCTTGTGATGGTATCAGGGTCACTTCTGAGGACGTGGCCAACCCAACTCCAGCGTCTGCCAGCTATGATGGTGTGCATGTCCTCCTGGTTACTCCGAATAAGCAGTTCTTGGTTGCTGATGGTATTCGGCCAAAAGATTCTGAGAATTTTCCTTAGGCATATTGTGTGGAAGTAGGACAGTTTCGACATTTCCTTCTCTGTTACTCTCCAGCATTCCGCACCATAGAGAAGCACAGAAAGTACACAGCTCTCATACAGTCTTAATTTTGTGTTTGTGCTGTACTGGGAAGACTTCCAAATGTTGTTGAGACTATCAAAGGCTGTTCTCGATTTATTCATTCTGTTGTTGACGTCCTTGCTTGTTCCGCCGTCTGGTGTTACTATGCATCCTAGGTAAGTAAATGTACTTGTCTATTCTAACTTATGGTTTCATATTGTTATTGTCTCAGGATTGCCCATATTGAGTGTCATGACCTCTGTCTTCTTCAGATTCATGTTCAGACCAACCTGCTGGCTATACTTATTCAGTCTATCGGTTTTTTTTCTTGGATGTGTTGATTTGAATGTGCGAGTAGTGGAATGTCATCTGCATATTCCAGGTCTTCCAGTGAAGAACACGTTGTCCATCTTATTCCTCTTGGACTGCCCTCTGTTGTCTGGCGCATCACCCAATCTATGGCTGTCAAAATAATGTTGTTGATAAGGGGCACAGTACTATGTTTCGAACATAATTATTTTGGTAAACAGGTGATACAGGTTAATAAATGTCCAAGCATCCGTCAGTATACTACACCTCTAACCTTCATTAATGCAGCAAGCACGTACTCGTCAGGCGACTGAGCGAACACTGGTTCACCTCGGTTTGTAAGAAAAGGGCTGGTGTTAAACTCTGACAGCAACTGGATTACGCTTTTTAAGTCTGAAGATAAACAAAGAGTGAAACAGATGCCTGTGAATAGTAAATAATAAACATAAATCAGTATGTGGCCTATGTTGCTGAGTTATTTGCCGGTTGAAGATCATGCACTGAGTATGGTTACTTTAGTGATCTCTTGTTCATCGTGCTTGGTTTATTATTACGCGAATTAGGGTGAAGCGTTCATACAACTCAGTAGCATGGTATGAAGAAGTAATTAATGTAACTTGAACTCAGCAACATTAATGAAGTAATTAATGCCTTCAGGTTGAGTCCGTAATATTTAATCACATGTACACACAGGATGATCATTTCAAATAGGAGCAGAACATAAGTCCGTATAAGTCATGCATAAATTAATCAATAACGTAGACTGCTGGTTTACGTGTCAATGTCCGTTTAAGGATACAATGCAGTATTGTCGTCAGAACATCACAGCTATATGCACGCGCAGCTAGACATGGCTACCTGCCGACAGTGAGACTGCGAGTCTGAATATTCATACGAATTTGACGATTATTCTCCTCCTTCTGAGGATTCTAGTTAAACACTAACCTCCGTAAGTTTCCTCTCATATAGAGTTCTAGGACTGACCCTGGTCCATCATAAATGCACATATAAATGGCTATATCATGCCATTGAATTGGAAGGTTAGAAAAACGCAGCTATTCAGCTTGGCGGTCAAGTAACAAAGGGTAGCGTCTCCTAGTTACCGACTGTGACCCAAACAACGCTAGACACGTCATAATCGATCGTGTATGGAGCGTTCAATAATTGAAACATCTATCGCAATATATTAAATGTCTTAACCTTTACAATTGCACGTCTGCTAACCTTTAGCAGACGGCGTTAATAGCATATACCGTAGCAATTCCTGTACACCGGGGAAAAAAAAATCGATAGATTTTTTTTCAAGATCTATCCGACTTAACAATTTTTCAAAAAATTTAACACAATTGTGACATATGGCCGACGATGTTCTGAGTAGAACCGTGTCGCGGTCATGTCAACTAACTATTTGTCATAGTCATCTAACATTAATCATATTATATATCAATATTATGCATATTATTATATCAACTAAATAAAATGTCTAATGTCAATAGTGAATGATAGAATTAAATTAAAGTAAGGTCTGTCGTATTAGTATGTCATATAGGAATTAATTTGACTAATTAAAATTAAATTAATTAATTAAACTAAGAGTTAAATTATTAAGATTCTAATGTAACGCGATGTTATGAGAGAAGAAAAGACAAATAAGTGAGAAGAAATAGAAAGAAATTCGAATATAAGTTTAACTTAATTGTGTGTGTTAAGTGTTAGTGAATAATAACTATCTAATTTAACTAACTAAATAACGTATAGGTACATTAACAAAAAAAAAATTAGTCTAATACTTGTGTGAGATTTATTTTCTCTTTTCATAATTTCTTCTTTTTATATTTCGTTCTCTTTTTTTGTTTTTTTTCATTTCATTTTTTTCTCACATTTCATTTTATTGATATTAATTCAATTAAGAAGTTAAGTTAACTAATTAATTAGTATAGGATATGATGATCCATCCGTAGTCCTGATCCTGATGAATTCTTTTAGACAAAGTGTTGAAACGTTTCCGTCGGACAGAAATGTCAATTATCCTAGGATCCAAGAATTAAGTGCACATAGGATAATAAGTTCGACTTGTCGTCCGATATTGTTCCATGATTGTTCAACGAATATTCATATATTGTATATGGACGTTAGACGAAGTTTCAATGTCAATATGTATACCTTGATTGTCTTTAGTTCAATTCTGTGATGCATGTAGTGTTTATAATTATTAACTTCTAGTCAAGGTTAGTTCCCTTATAGTTGATACTCCGTTCTATCCAATGTAGTGATGATTGACGTATTTTAGGAATGTCAATGTTGATTATTCGTCGTCAATAGGATTACGTGACAACGCATCCGCCACAATGTTTTCAGTGCCAGGAATATGTTCAATGGAGAATTCAAATGGCTGCAGGATGATCGCGTATCTGGCGAGTTTTGGGCTTTTGTGATTTGATCTACGCAAAGATGCTACAGCACGTTGGTCAGTTTGTATGGTGAATGGAGCACCAAGCAAGAACTTTTCCAGTTTAGTGATTGCCCATATAACTGATAAATGTTCCTTGTCCACTGTGGAATACTTTGTTTCTGCCGGCTTTAGCTTTCTTGAAATATATAAGGTAGGATGTAGAACGCCATCATGGTTCTGGAGCAGGCATGCACCAATGCCGTAGTTACTAGCATCTGTTCGTAAGAAAAATCTTTTGGAAGCATCGGGAAGTCTTAAAATTGGTTCATGCGAAAACAAATTTATAA
This sequence comes from Oreohelix idahoensis, assembly GCA_024509875.1. Taxonomy (NCBI): domain Eukaryota; kingdom Metazoa; phylum Mollusca; class Gastropoda; order Stylommatophora; family Oreohelicidae; genus Oreohelix; species Oreohelix idahoensis. Next base: position 54,564 of record JAMPIV010011886.1, read on the forward strand.
TTTTGTTGAAAGTTTCATTGCATATACCAGTCCATGTCACCTTCACCGGCATGTCTTTTTTTTAACAATGAAGACAATACAGCCGTGATGGATGACAAGTTTGGTATGAATCTACTGTAATATTGAACAAGTCCTAACAAACTCCTGACCTGTTTCTTCGTCTGAGGAACTGCTATGTTTAGAATTTTGGAGACTGTACTAGGTAACGTTCGGATATATCCCGATCCAATGATATGTCCCAAAAAGGTTATCTCATTACACGCGATCTGAACCTTTGTAGGTTTAGCAGTTAGATGATAATTCCTTAGAGTGTCGAAAACATATCTAAGTCCCGAAACATGTTCCTCAAACGACGAACTAAACAAGCATATGTCGTCAATATATGTAATAACGTCTGGTCTACCTGATAAAATTTGTCGCATCAGGCGAATGAAGGTAGCTGGCGCATTAACAAGCCCAAAAGGCATCACATTCCACTGGTATAGACCTTGTGGAGTGGAAAATGCGGTGTAGTACTTAGCCTTTTCGGTCAGTGGTATCTGCCAATAACCTTTAGTTAAGTCTATCTTACTAAATATAGTTGCGTTGGATAGACGTGGCAGTAAGTCGTCGATAAGTGGATGTGGTTCGCTGTCAACTATCGTCTTAGCATTTAATTTTCTATAATCAACACATAGTCTGATGTTATTGTCCTTCTTCCGGACAATCACTAATGGAGAAGAGAATGGCGAATTACTAGTCTCAATGATTCCCAGAGACAACATCTGTTCAAGTTCCTTAGTAGTTTTAGCAAGGAAATGTAAAGGAACCGAATAGGGATGTACACGAATAGGTGTATCATCATTGAGAGTAATGTCATGACTGATAGCCGATGTGCGACCCGGGACGTCGGTCAACACATCTGGATAAGATTGTAATAGATAAGCAATCTGTAGACGCTGTTGCGGTGTAACCGTTGAAGAGATGGTTACATCCCGCCAAGATTCAGTAGGTTGAACTACTGGTACCGGTAACGGTAACTGTACCTCAGGAAAAGAAGATTCTTCTTCCTGGATGACGGATAAGTTAGAATAATAACAAGTAGATACTGTGGTGTCATCTAGTTCATGAAAAATTGACTGTAAGTGTTCAGGACGTGTATGAAATTGCTTGAGCATGTTAATATGAAATATCTTTTTGTGTCCCTTGATATCTAAGACGTAATCAACGTCGGAAATTTTATCAATGACTTTGTAAGGACCATTCCAAGATATCAATAATTTATTGTTATTGTGAGGAAGTAACACATAAGCCTCATCGCCTGGGAATAATTGGCGTAATCGTCGAGACCTATTTTGTAGAGATCGAGCCTTAGCTTTTGCAGCCTCAGAAGAAGCTGTTGCCAACTGGCAAGACTCAATAATGTTCTTCCGAAGATTAATCACATACTCGTAAGATGACTGAGTGTCCTGAGTCATCTCTGCGTCAATTAATAAGTCTTTTATTAGTCCCATAGGACCTCTTGGGGGAGCACCAAAAACTAATTCAAAGGGAGAGAAGCCAGTTTGTTCATGCGGTACCTCCCGATAAGCAAATAGAACAGCTGGGAGTGCTCTGTCCCAGTCATGAGGGTGCTTAACAGTAACCTTATGTAGTAGTTGTTTAAGTGTACGGTTAAGTCTTTCAACTGCACCATTACTCATAGGATGATAAATACTACTTAAATTCCTATCAATGTTCCAAGTTTTCATGACTTCCTTCATGGTGTCAGATATGAACTGTGACCCATGGTCTGATAAAAGTTTTCTAGGAAACCCTATTCTAGAAAAGATGAGATGTAGTGCATCAGCTACATCTGTGGTAGTGGTGGTCTTTAATGGGATAGCTTCTGGCCATCGTGTGCACAAATCAATGCACGTAAGGACGAATCTATGTCCTCTGGCCGATGGTAGCAATGGACCAATAATATCTATGGCCATCTTGTCAAACGGTCTTACTGAGATATCGCAAGCCTGAATAGGCGCCGTGTGAAAAGCTCCACGTGCTTTCACTTCTTGGCATGTAGTACAGGAACGTACATACTGCGAAATATCTCTTGACACTCCTGGCCAAAAGAATGAAGACAGTACTCGAGATCGTGTTCGAGTATATCCCATATGTCCAGCACACTGTGAGTCATGTGCATGTTGAAGAATGTACCGTCTAAAAGTATACGGGACCATAACTTGTTGTTTCATTTGTGATTTGTCATTAAAACATCTAATCAATATGTCATTTTTAATAACAAAACAATGTTTGTTATTATTACCTGAGGATAGATTGTCAACTTTATCAACCAGCTTAAAAATTTTTTTTAAAGATTTATCCTCTTTTTGTTTAGTTGCAAATGTTTCCCTGTCAATAGGTGAATTGACTACAAACTCCTCTTGGTTGTCTGCATCCATCTTATTATCATTAAATTTCTCCATGAGTTGAGTCTGCGCTCTAGTCGTCACGGCGTTTCCAGTGCATAGGTTATGTTTCTCCCATTCTATGATCTCATCTGGAGTACAATCTTTACTGCCGTGTATACGACCAACCATCAGATCAGCTATAGGCTTTTTTAGCATACATACTTTTACGTTCCCTGTGAAAAAGGGTGTTCTAATATGAACAATAGCTGTTGGGTAGAACTCAATAGTTCCACCAAATGTCATGCAGCGTACATATTCTCCTGTCGCACAGCTAGGATGTACCAGCGACTGACGTACACCAATCGTCGTGGATCCTGAATCTCTCAGCACTGAGACGACGGATCCATTAACTAATCCCCTGTTAAAAATTAGTAAGCCTGTTCCATCGTTGACTGCAAGACCTACCTCTGGTGTAATATGTCCGCAGTTAAGCACTGTTTCTTTCGCCTTCTGAAAAATAAGATTGCATTGTTGGCAACTATTTGCCACATTATAATTAATAGCAAAACATGCAGCAGAAGACTGTGTTGTATTATTGTCAAGTGGGACCTGAGCTATAGGGGTAGTATTATTTGTAACTGCCGCCCCTGTATTATGGTTGTACTGAGATGATCCCCGAGAATGAGATCGATTACGAGTATAATTGTTAGAATTATCTCGTCGTCCTCTATATAGTAACTATTATCTCGATGTCTCGAGCCATGATTATTACCATTCCAGTTATTGTTATTATTGGGAGTATGTGATCGATTATAATTAGTGTTATGTTGACCATTGTGGTAGTTTGTTTGAGGTGAATAATTTCTATCTCGTGATCTACTTCTGTTGAACTCATTTTTATTGTTGAAATCATTATTATGTCCCTTCTGAAAGTTAACATTGTGATTTCTTTGGAACCTACTTCTGTCTACACTGTGATGTCTTTGTTTGTTATTATGATTGTAGGCCATATTAGACGCCACAGGTAGAGGTTCTCTTAATGAAGAGTTAGAAATGTTCGCATTCGGATGTGCCGAACAGTAGTTTAAAGAAATTTTTTTCTAACTCGTCAATAGTACCTGGTTTACGCTCCTGCAAATATGCAAAGAATGGCTGGCTAACCGAAGATAATACCTTATCCCGTAGTAGTAAATCAACTAATTTGTCGTACGATTTGTTGACTTCTGCCAGTTCAACCCATCTATTAAATGTATTGCGTATGTTCGCAATGAATCCTGCAAAATCTTTTGGAGATTCAGGTAAAATTCCCTTAAATTTCAACCTACAGTGTTCCTCGTCCAGGTGAAACCTTCGTAAAAGCAAGGACTTAATAGCACCGTAGTTATTTGCTATTGATGGGTCAGCATTTTGAGAAGCCGTCAATGGTTCTCCAACCAAGAATTCATTTAACTTGAGTACCCATGACTCTTCAGGCAAATGGTTTGTTTTGCAAGTCTGTTCAAAACGTGACAGGAACGATGAAAGGTCGTCCACGTTTAAGTTGAAAGTGGGTAATTTAAAGTTGTAGAAATGTTTAGTTTGGCTGGATGACGATCCATTTTGTGCGTTATTATTCTGGTTTGCATCAGCACTTTGTGCTTGTAATCTTGCTGTCTCCAATTTAATACGCGCCAATTCCATTTCTTGTTGTAAAATAATTTCCTCTCGTTTCAATTTATTCTCTTCTTCCTGTTGAGCAATTTCTCTTAATCTATTTTCCTTGGCAATTTGCTTCATCTCACGTTCCTCTATTTCTGCTTCATGTTTTTCCAGTTCTGCCTCAGCAAACTGACGAAGTTCTTGAGATTTATAACAATATTCCTTACCAATTTTAACGAAATGGTCTATAGTAAGCATTTTGACTTTTATCTGGTAAGTAATTATTGATAATTACTGATTAAAATAGTCAATAGTAGCTTCAGAGTAATTATTATACTTACTCAACTTAGGAATATTCAATATAAATAATCACAATAGTACTGAACTCTTATGTCTAAGTTCAACCAATAGACAATATTTTGTAACAATATTGTATCTAAGTACTAACTATATCATAAATAGTTATGATATCTGTTAACTATAATGTAATTACATCACACAATTAATCTTAATATCCAATAATGTTGGGTATGATTCCTAGTAATTATATTGTTCAATGTACTAAGTCACTCTCTTAGTACTAGAAAAGTATATTAAATAATATACAATGGGTCTATTACCTCAAAGGTAGACTATAAGATTATTTTATTTGGTCAATATATATATTATATTATTATGCCCTAGGCATCTCTTATAAATTGTGCAATCGTTCCAATGGCAAACTGCCCTAAGACCGACTGAAATCTAGGTGGTCAGCTGTTCGCGACATTCCCCAGAGATTTCAGTTCCCTCCAACCGGCCCGCTAATTAACAACACATTAAAACAACCCAAAAAATACATGAAACACGTTCAGAAAAGACATGCCTATGCAGGCAAAAGGCATGGACTCAGTATTACTGTTTGCAATGACGACAGTATTAAAACAACTAGACTTATCTTTTCCGTTGCTTAGATCAGTGCTAGAGGTCGTCAACAGCTAGGCTAATGCCCCTGACTGTCTGCTCCTGTAGTCCATATCTTGTGTCTGCTTCAAATGGCTCATGTTTCCCCTGGTTAGGCTTAGAGAACGACTTTGGTTTCTCCGACAGTTCACCTACACGACTTTCGGTGACGTCACGTTGTTAGGCATTATAATGAGTACAACGTCATCTTCGACTGGATCATGTGATCGAAACTTGATCGTAAATATTATGGTTAACATGTGCGTAAGGAACAGAAGTTTTTTTTTTTTTTTTCTGTCGTTCCCCGCATTCGGCCGCCACTTTGTTGCTGAGTTATTTGCCGGTTGAAGATCATGCACTGAGTATGGTTACTTTAGTGATCTCTTGTTCATCGTGCTTGGTTTATTATTACGCGAATTAGGGTGAAGCGTTCATACAACTCAGTAGCATGGTATGAAGAAGTAATTAATGTAACTTGAACTCAGCAACATTAATGAAGTAATTAATGCCTTCAGGTTGAGTCCGTAATATTTAATCACATGTACACACAGGATGATCATTTCAAATAGGAGCAGAACATAAGTCCGTATAAGTCATGCATAAATTAATCAATAACGTAGACTGCTGGTTTACGTGTCAATGTCCGTTTAAGGATACAATGCAGTATTGTCGTCAGAACATCACAGCTATATGCACGCGCAGCTAGACATGGCTACCTGCCGACAGTGAGACTGCGAGTCTGAATATTCATACGAATTTGACGATTATTCTCCTCCTTCTGAGGATTCTAGTTAAACACTAACCTCCGTAAGTTTCCTCTCATATAGAGTTCTAGGACTGACCCTGGTCCATCATAAATGCACATATAAATGGCTATATCATGCCATTGACGGTGTACTCTCCATAGAAAAAAAAGCGAGTTGCGTGATACTGTGGTTTCCGGTGCGCCTTCTGGCCCAGTATCTATGACTTTAGCACCTGTTCAACGGGAGAGTGGGCTCATCCCTAATCTGTTTATGTTCCCAGTAGTAGACTATTCGCAAGCAGCCTGGGGGTGTCACTGCTCTGCGCGGACCTTGTTTACCGAGGCGGCGTCCGAGCTCGTATGGTGAAAATATGGTTGCATTATCTTCAAAATAGCCCTGTCTTTCCTGCCATCCTGCAACTTTGAGTTAGGGAGTTCGAGCTCCAGTCTCTTTCCCAGGCATTTTATCCTGGCCTGGCACGCATACAGAGGACCCCACTTCTGGTTCTAAGTTAGCAGTTGGGGACAGGTGGGGTAGCACACTGTGCATTCCCCGTCATCCAGGGGGCTCTCCAACTATGCAGAGCTTGCACAATGCTGTGCTCTGGTTCTGGGCTCACCCAAGGAATCCTCACGTCCTGCACAGAGCCACTTCCAGATACCCACCACCTGCCAACCCCCCATTGTAGAAATCTCCTGCATGCGGCCATCCAGTCAAGAGCCAGTATTAAGTCTGGTGCCCAAGTGATTCCCCCCCAAGCTCAGTGTGCAATTCTGGGTTCTCATCATGCTGCAACACAGGGGGGATTGTGATGCTCAGCCATCTCTCTCAACTCTGCACCGATAAATGACATCGGGGACTTAACTGTTTCTCAGTACTGGGAGGCCCCGTTTCCGGGTACACCACACACAGCCAGTTGAGGCAACGGTCGCCATGGGCGTATCATGCCATTGAATTGGAAGGTTAGAAAAACGCAGCTATTCAGCTTGGCGGTCAAGTAACAAAGGGTAGCGTCTCCTAGTTACCGACTGTGACCCAAACAACGCTAGGCACGTCATAATCGATCGTGTATGGAGCGTTCAATAATTGAAACATCTATCGCAATATATTAAATGTCTTAACCTTTACAATTGCACGTCTGCTAACCTTTAGCAGACGGCGTTAATAGCATATACCGTAACAGCCTATAAGCTGGGCAAACACGGAGTTTTTGCATACTCATACGACAGAAAACGAAATTACTGTCTGTGTGACACATGTGGGCAGACAAGTATGTGTCACATATATATGTAAATAGTTCAGCAGTGTCCCGTCCACCTTGCTTCCCCTTCTTAACTTAACGTTATAATCTTTGCGACGCACATGCCATTCGCTGACGAAATTCACCGTCTGTGGACTGACATTTAGCCACGCCTATTTTTCTTGTCTTTCTTAAGTTAACGATTTGCTTACCTATTATTCGCAATCATGCCCGATAATAGGAGGGCGAACCGGCCTGTTTTTCAGAGTTCTCACGCGAGCTAGCACGTCAATCAGCGGGAAGTGACAGAAAGCACGCGATGAAACTGATCAGACCAGGTAGCAACCTCAAAGAGCGATTATAAGATTTCCCGGTCATCTTTGATGTCCGAAATTTTCAGGGGGATTAAGTATTTTGATCTAGAAAGGGGTGATAATCAAAGACGGTTCGCTCGCAAGAGACGGTTCTCTGATGCCGTTTCGGCATAGCGAGGACGCGAACCGCAGAATCTTTTACTTCGTGAAGCCAGCCACAGATTTCTCCTGAGAAGTCCAAAGGTGTGACTTCTGCCATCTTTCAGCTTCTAAAGAAATTTTTGATATTCTAATCGCGGACGCTAGAACCTATGTGGAATAGTGCTTAATGGCCTTCGTGGGGATTATTCGGCTTTTCTGGTAATAATAATATAAGTTGTGCTAAGTGTTTAATGTGTTAGAGGATTACCATTTTATTCACTGTGAGTCCCTAGCGTTAAGACTAGCGGAATAGCAAACGTGTACATATTTTCTTACCAGTGGTTCAGCTTAATATAAATTATCCATCAACTAATCTTCACTAGAGTATACGGTTTAAATGACTAAATAAATGCTATGAGTGACGGCTAAAGTGACAAAGCAGAATGCGCATTATATTTTCATTGTGTGTAATTATAGTGACTAGCATTAAATATCATGTGAAAAAGGAAATAACACGATAGGCGCCGTCAATAAACAAGCTAGTAATGCCAGGTGAGATTTGTAAGGAAGCGTAGTCATAAATGAATTAAAAATGACACTTTGCGCTGATTGTTTACCGGGGCGGAGGGGAAGAGGCTGCATGCTTCTATCAAACCCGTACTCGTTCAAGCGACGAACGATAGTATAGGTAAATACCCCGTGTGCCTTTTAATTTAATTTAGTGACGGAGAGGTTAAGAGATCATGCCTTACGCTGATAGCCTAGGAATTGTCATGTTAGAAATGTTCTGTTTCTTCCTAATACAGTGGTTGATCAAAACCTGTCAGCTAGCGGTTTCCTATCTGTGGTCGTTTCTTCAGTTACTGAAGTAATAATAGTGTCGTTTTCTTTGGCGTTCGCCTGTACCAGTGTGAACAGGGATGACCAGGGCGACACAATAACATTCTTTGAACTGTAATTGATTAAGGGAACTTACAAAATACCCATAATTTTTCCATCCAATTTACCAGCCCGTTGTGGCCATATACTTAACAATCTTTCCCGATTTCTGACAGTCGTTTACCAAAGTGGAATTTACTCAGGATAATACGCTGTTCATAATCGGTACTCACCCAGAGCAAACCGAGAAGAGTATGATCATCATGAGAATAGACATTAGTTTACTTGTGCAATCACATATTTTTCTGCTGTTTACTGGGAATGACATATCTCAGAGAGTTCCGGCATTAACCAAACTAGTGGACAAATTTGTGTATCTAGAAAACTATCACCAATTAGGCGTTCCCCGTGCAAAGTTTAATTAATCTTGGAGGAACTGGGGCCGACTCGGACGATACCAAATACTGGACATTATCTGCATTTTTTCCATAGATTATTTGTCAAAACACTTGTTTGCACCAGAGTAGGTAAGGAACGAATGAGTGGCCACGTATAACAGAGAAAGAGAGAAAGAGTGGAATAATGTTTTTCATTTTTGTTACAGGAAAACATTGTAACTGCAAACTTCTGTTCTTTTTTCAAACTATAGTGTAATAATATTTTATTTTTTCTGGATTGCAATTCAGTGGGACTTGTTCTTTACTAAACTGCCTATGCTATACCCTAGTGTTAATCTTTTGACCTTTTGGGGTTATTAACTTCTGCGGAATCTTTTTCTCAGCAAGAGGGGAGGCACTTATGGGATTATCTCCTTGATTCTGTAAACTTGTTTTTTAAAGTGATTTCTATGTGTTTGATGTTGTGAGAGTTTAAATGATAATAAACTAAACAAAACTTAATTAATTGTGTTGGTCAGTTCAGCCCATAACCCATACTCCATTTATCCATAGTTTTTTTTTCACGTTTTTTGTGTGTGCGTACTATTTGTCGCATGATTGTGAGTGCGTGAATGATTAAACATACAGATTAACTGTATAAAGAGTAGTATTGTCTAATAAGAAATTACAGTCGTAAAGATAGGCTGGATTAGAGTATCTTCTAAGTCCAGTGACAGATTCTACCCTTAAATTATTCACTCGTGAAAATCTATTTTCTTATACTATTTCTCACTTATTTACCACTCTGCCTGTTCTATTCAGACGAACCTAAATCTATCTCTAATACCTATCTAAAATTTACGAGAGTATGACATAATCGCTTCCGGTCACTAGTTTAAAAGTAATCATGGATTTATTAAATTTTAGACTATGTGAGTCTACAAATGTGTTTGCAAGAGTGTATGCAAGGCATCAGATGTCCATATATGGTAATACGTGACCTTTGCAGGTGTGATAAACGAGCGCAAAGGACTTTTGGCTCCATCTTTTCCTACATTTTTCATATTGTATTTTCTCCGACATTTGCTCTTTCATCCCATATTTGCGACCCACATTTGCTATTTCATCGTTGTGATTACTCGCGACCGGTATCTAGAGAACCACATTTGTTCTTTCATCGGGGGAAATAAAAGTCCTTTGATTGAGTCCCCATGCCTGACATTATCGTTTGAAGCTCACATTGCATCGTGATAAATCTGGTGAAAACACATCTGGTCATCCTAATCAAACATCTGGGCATGCTGTAATTTCTGTGACACCACATTGGACGCCCATATTGACCAGGGGAAAACGTCTCATGCTGTAATGGTGTTATCTTAGGTCGGCCGCTGTTCAGACAAGCGTTGGGTTACCACATTGGACGCCCACCTTGGCCAGGTGAACAATAAACAATCAGAGGTCAAACTACACCCACGTTTAGACTGACAGGGGACAAGAGCGATCCTGTGAATGAGTGACCAGAGGGGCCATTAAGGATTGGTTGGTATGGGCGGAGCTGTACAAGAAACCCATATTGGACTGGCAGAAATATAATCTACTGCGTAGCTTGCAAGAGGAAGGAGTCCAGTTTTTTTACCTTGTGAGGAAGAGATTAAACCCAAAAACGCATAGCCTAATACACGTGTTTATTCAGAGTGGATGATAATTCAGTTCTGTGATTAATTGTGTTCTTAAAGGATTTTGCGAAGGGAAAAGAAGGTTAGTAGATCTTATACCTATTAATACATTTTCTTATTTTTTTTAAATTTTAACCTCATAGCTAAAAGGTGCGAAAGATAAAGTTTCAAATAATTCTTGGCATAACTGATTAATAAAATCAGAAGATTTTCCTAGAAGATGATAGGATGATAGGAGGTAATTAATAGTTCATATTTCACCTTTATCATCATCACCACAGTCTCCCATGCGCACACACTCTCATGCACAAGATATTTAACATCATTAGAATTGAACTCAGAGAGAGAGAGATGATTAATGAGCAGTAGTTTAAATGAAAGTCAACTAGTGATGTTAAATGTGAAAAAACTTACGAAGACTTTTGTGTGTCTTCAGTTCATCAGAAGTCTGAGTCTACACGCAACGTGTCTGACGTCTAACCAGAAATAAGTTATCAAAAACGGACATTTGGCTAGCAGACATCGCCATAGGACATCTTTCATTCCTCAATTAAAAAGGAATATTGTCTCACCCACAAGTCAGAAGGTGGACGCAGCATTTTTCGTCACCATATACTGCTTGCTTACAAGTTCAATACAGAGTTATCACAAGTTCAATACAGAGTCATCATAAATTCAAAGGAATCGCATATTTATAGCAAGGACAACACCCTCTTAAGCGCATTCTATGAAGCAGACTATATATATATTTTATGAATCACGACTACATATGCAAGGTTATGAGTCTACGTATCACTAACATTTCGTGAAAATATCCAGTCTGGCCAGTACCCTCGGGAGATTAAACAACAGACCTTTTGTTCATATGACAGCTATTAACTGTTAATCAACACTACAGAGATATATTCAAACAGTGAAGTAATATACATAGATATCTCGGCAGCGTTCTCCGTACGACAACAGTATTCATCAGAACGTCCTCGGCTTAGAGATACCCCACTCGACATAACGTATAACAACTTGGGACATTTTATGCATACATGTGAATCCTCATATCTAGGAGAAGCATTTAGAGACACATGGACTGTGTAGAGTACTCACCATTTTGGTAACACGTATCATATCTCATCATCATTTCACTTTACACCAGTTCATTCTTAATTAACTATTACTTAATTAACTGCAATTTTATTATCTCATCTGTGTGTTTTGTGTGAATCGTCTTTCACCATCATCACGTTCTAACCATTACTAACCCTATATGTGTGGATATTTCATTAATAAACCCAACGATCGTTTGATCATTATCTAGTTTGTTAATGTATCACTCGTGCTGTCGGTGTTACATATTCACCTTTAGGAACCTTTCTCTACTCAGATGAGGTTGGGGGCTTTTTCTTTACGGGATCTAAGGGCAGAAGCTAAGGTCGTGGGGAAACAGAACTCTTTCCATAATTAATTAGAAAACACTGTCTAGTGGAAAGCATTCGCATTCCTGTCTTCTTGTCCCTATCTCGAATAGGTCTTTTTTCTTTCTTAACGAGCCAATTTCTAGAGACCTTATATCTAATATCTCATAGACTATTCCTGGCAAAAACTACTGTTGTAGTTGCCCCAGTACTCACCACACGACTATTGGGGTCTCGTCCGGGATTAGTGAACCCGGACTTAGAAGTGTGATAAATCACATTTTCATCCCTGCTATGCAGTTGCGATAATTGCAAAAATTTGTTGGCATTTTGAGGGATTACGTTCTAGACTGACTATTACTATAATTTGTCTATTTCATAGGGGAATAATTTATATCTCTAAAGCACGAGGGATACTTTTTAAATTGAGTATCAAACGGACAGAGTAAACACTTTTTGAGAACAGAGGATACTGTAGGGAACTGAAATTTTTTTTCAGTAACTGCTGGAGAAATTGTTATCATAAATATTTAGTAAATTTTCCATAGAAAACTTCGAGATAATCTGTTATATAATTTTCAGAATACGCTGAGTGAGTGATTTTTTTTAAAGAACTATTTGAACTTGATTACTAATTTAAACCTAGATGGTTTTAAGAGATAATTACTTGTGCGAGTCAAACAATTTGCTTGGAGGTCACTGCCAATTTTTCCCATCGTGAACCCATACTGCATATCATGGCAGATGCCGCAAAAATTAGGACTAGTTTAATGGAGGCAGGGCGTGAATACGGGTTAAGTGGAAAAGATCTGATGAAATTTGTGAGTCAGGAGACTGATAAACTCCATGCAAGAGAGATGGAAGTGCAGAAACTTGCAATGGAGAAGGAGAAAGCCGCAGCAGAAGCAGCGGAGCGGAAGGAGAAGGCCGCAGCAGAAGCAGCGGAGCGGAAAGCCGCAGCAGAAGCAGCGGAGCAGAAAGAAGCAGCAGAGCATGCACTTAACATGAAGCAACTGGAAATCCAGGGACAGACCAATCAGATAGAGCTGGCAAAAAAGTGCAGCGGCTTCCAACTTTGATGTAGGGTACTCACCCCGCTCAGATGGTGTGCCTACTTCGCAACCTGCACCACCCAATGCCATGAACTTTCCGCTGGAACCTTTTTCAGAAAGGAACGATACCATGGACGCCTTTTTAGACCGCTTTGAACGCTTTGCAACAGGGTTTGGACTTGAAGAACGGAAGTGGAACTTGAAACTTTCCCAGGGCCTAAGAGGAGCCGCCTACGAAGTTTTTAATAAACTTCCGGCCGGAGAGCAAGATGACTATCAGGCATTGAAAAAAGCTCTCTTGGTGAGGTACGAGCTTCATTCACAGGCTTACCGGAAAAAATTTCGAGGTTCTAGGAAGGAGGCCGGAGAGACTTTCTCACAGTTCGCAGCCCGTATTGAAGACTACTTAGTGAAGTGGTGTACACTGGAAAACTTTACCGAGAACTATGACGGGTTGAAAGAGCTGATTGTGATAGAGCAACTAAAAGAGTCTATGTCGGTGGAAATGCGTAGATTTCTTACTGAAAACGGCGCTGACCGGTTAAAAAATATTCTTACACTGGCAGAGCGATTCCAAAATGCTCTCATGGAGTCTCAAGGAGCCAGAAAGAAGTTTTCGGATCAGGCGCCAAAGCAACCTGCTCGCTCCCAACCAGACCAACAAAGCAAAGGACCACACATCTCGCATAAACAGCACGCAAAACAAGATAACCACAAAGAGCGAAACAAGAAAAATGCTGCGCCACACCAGAGACAGGGAGATAAATGGTGCAAGTACTGTCGCTTGAACAATCACAACACTAATGAGTGCAAGCGCAGACCTCCTCCTCAACATGCTGCCTGTCTGCAGACAAAATCGTCACCCCGGAAGTAGCAGAGGACCGGAAACGTTTCTCATCCTCCTGTCATCGAATCAGTCCTCGTAAACGGACAATCTGTGGAGTGCCTTTATGACACAGGACTTGCTTTCGATGCGGTGGTCAGGGCATCTCTTGTCACCCCTGACCAGATAACAGAAGAGTGTCGACATCCAAGGTCCGACGAAGGATGTTGCACACATGACACTGCCAATTGCACTTATCAGAGTGGAATCTCGTTATGTGACAGGAGAGATTCGTGCAGCTGTAATGGAAGAACCAATCTACTCTTTAATCTTGGGATGTAGATATGTGTTCCTTCGAGAACCTACTCAACCACTAGTCATAGCGGCCGTACAGACTAGAGGACATTTAAAAAAAAGACGCAGAGCAGGAACCTCCTACCAATATCCTCCCCGAGGAATTGAAGAGGGTCCAAATGGAAGATTCCTCACTGGCGCCCTGTTTTGAAAAATTACCTAGGACACACAACCCACCTACCAAGGGAGACTTCTTTATGAAAAATGGATTGATGTATCGCCGAGCTGGAAATGAAGGACAGGAACACAACCAATTAGTAGTTCCTGCAACCTATAGGAACCAGGTGCTTGAGATGGGCCACTCTATCCCATTTAGTGGACACATGGGAATGAGCGCCACGACTCAAAGGATCGCCTGCCACTATTATTGGCCAGGGATCACCGGCGACATTGAACGTTTCGTCAAGTCTTGTCCTCAGTGCCAGAAAGTTGCACCAAAACACTGGACGGCACCCGCGACCCTTGGGGAGATGCCAATCTTGGGCACCCCATTTGAAAGAGTGGCAGTGGATATAATTGGACCTCTGCTGAGAACTAAGAAGAGGAACTCCCATATCCTTACCTTAGTGGACACCTGTTCCATGTGGGGCGAAGCCATAGCCATGCCAGCATGCGACTCAGTGCATGTAGCTGACGCTTTACTGAATATCTTTACTAGATTGGGCTTCCCGCATGAAATTCTCACAGACAACGGGTCACAATTTAGAGGCAATTTGACAGAGGAGGCGCTTAGAGTATTCAAGACTAGGCATATCCATACTTCGCCATATCACCCCCAAAGTAACGGGCAAGTAGAGCGGTTTAACGGGACGCTCACCTCTATTCTTCGGAAGTTGGCACAGGAGAAGCCAGAAACTTGGGATCAGTATCTTCCTGCCGCATTATTTGCTTATAGGGTTGGCCATGTCTGCAGAACGGGAGAAGATCGGCTACCACGACAAGCATGGGAAACAAAGAGCCAAGGATCCAGACCCCGAGGACGACCCAGAGTCCGCTGGGAGGACAACATTAGACAATCTTTGAAGGACTGAGGACTAGAATGGAACCAGGCCAGGAGGAAGACAGCCGATAGAATAGTCTGGCGCTCTCTCTTCCAAACCTCTACACCTCATGGTAGAAGGGGAACGACTAAGTAAGTAAGTAAGTAGAAGCATGGACAGATGCCAAGGCAGACGACACTGTCACATCAGCCTTCCAGTACGTCACAGACTTGAAACATCGCCTGAAGACTGGCTGGGAATTAGCCACAGCGAAAGTACTGGATGCTAGGCGGAAACATGCCAAATATTACAATCGCAATGCGAAGGACCGAGAACTAGCAGTAGGAGAGAAGGTGCTACTTCTTCTGCCAAGTAGCAGTAATAAATTGCAGATTTGCTGGAGGGGACCCTACAAAGTGGTGGAAAAGATTTCTCGCACCAACTATAAAATCGCCGTGAACGGAAAGCAGAAAATTTATCACTTAAATCTGCTTAAGAAGTTTTACGAGCGAGCCCCTGCCGAACCAGCGCACCTCATGACTAGGGCCATTGCTATGCAAATGGAAGAAGAGCCATTATCATCCGTAGAGTACCCGGTGATACAGGAGGAATCACATTTAGATGTGAAAATAAGCTCCACCTTAACGGAAGCCCAGCAAGAAAAAGTAAGGAGATTGATGGAAAACCACGCCGACTCTCTGACAGACAAACCGGGCCGGACAAACCTGATGGAGTTTGACATGGAAATCACGGATCCTACGCCGGTCCGAATGAGAACCTATCCGATTCCGTATGCCAAAGCGACGGCATTAAAGCAAGAAATTGATTACTTACTTAAGGAAGGCATAATTTCGAAGTCGGAGTCCCCTTACAGTGCAGGAGTGGTACTGTTACGCAAACCCAGTGGAGAACACCGCCTGTGGATCGACTACCGACAGCTGAATGCGTTAACACAGTTCCAGCCAGAACCGTTACCGGACCAGAACCAGCTATTTACTAAGCTGAGCAGGGCTCGTTATTTTTCAAAGATCGACCTCAGTAAAGGGTACTATCAAATACCGGTAAAAGCTGAGGTGAGGAACCTGTTAGCCTTCAGTACTCCAGATGGACACTTCGAGTTTAATGTGATGCCATTTGGACTGAACAATGCTCCTAGTGTCTTCACAAGGATGATGCGAAAGTTATTGGATCCTTTGAATCATCCCGCCATCAGCAATTTTATGGATGATATCCTAGTAGCTACTGAATCGTTTGAAGAACATATATCAGCGCTATCCTTGCTGTTTAACAGACTCAGAGAAGCGGGACTAACCGCCCGCCCAACCAAATGTCAAATTGGGTGTGAACAGCTAGAGTTCCTAGGACATACTATATCCCATGGGACCATGTTCCCCGAGACTCAAAACATTGAGAAGCTGAGAAATGCACCGAGACCGTCCACAAAAGGGGATGTCCGGTCATTTGTATCTCTCTGTGGATTCTACCAGAGATATATAAAGGATTTTAATAGCCTCTGTGCGCCGCTTACATCGCTAACCAAGAACGGAAACCCAGATAAAGTGACACGGTCAGCAGAATGTAAACATGCATATGCACTCTTAAAAGAGAAACTCACCACAAAACCTATTTTACGGCTTCCGGATTTAACTAGAAAATTCATCTTGCGCACAGATGCCAGTAACATTGGAATCGGGGCTACATTACTACAGCCAGATGACAGAAGCCCACCAAATCTATTTCCGGTCGCATATGCAAGTCGGAAGTTAAACCGAGCAGAACACAACTATTCCACAATCGAAAAGGAATGTTTGTCCCTCGTCTGGGGAATACAAAAATTTCAAGCATACCTGTACGGAAGGAAATTTACAATCCAGAGTGATCACCAACCTCTGACCTTCCTCGCCAATTCAAAGAATTTGAATGCTAGACTGATGAGGTGGTCGCTTGTTCTACAACCTTACACGTTCCAAGTGGACTACATCCAAGGAAAACATAACGTAGGAGCGGATTTTTTAAGCCGTCATCCTATGAGGCAGGACGGAGAGCACAGACAAGTAGAGGAAAGGGTGGAAACTGGAGAGAAAAACGAAGATGAGGAAAAGGATTAAGGAATCCCGAGCAGGAAGGCTAAGCTCTCCTGAGTACGATTGACATCACATTTGAGGAGGGGCTATTGTGATAAACGAGCGCAAAGGCCTTTTTGCTCCATCTTTTCCTACATTTTTCATATTGTATTTTCTCCGACATTTGCTCTTTCATCCCATATTTGTGACCCACATTTGCTATTTCATCGTTGTGATTACTCGCGACCGGTATCTAGAGAACCACATTTGTTCTTTCATCGGGGGAAATAAAAGTCCTTTGATTGAGTCCCCATGCCTGACATTATCGTTTGAAGCCCACATTGCATCGTGATAAATCTGGTGAAAACACATCTGGTCATCCTAATCAAACATCTGGGCATGCTGTAATTTCTGTGACACAACATTGGACGCCCATATTGACCAGGGGAAAACGTCTCATGCTGTAATGGTGTTATCTTAGGTCGGCCGCTATTCAGACAAGCGTTGGGTTACCACATTGGACGCCCACCTTGGCCAGGTGAACAATAAACAATCAGAGGTCAAACTACACCCACGTTTAGACTGACAGAGGACAAGAGCGATCCTGTGAATGAGTGACCAGAGGGGCCATTAAGGATTGGTTGGTATAGGCGGAGCTGTACAAGAAACCCATATTGGACTGGCAGAAATATAATCTACTGCGTAGCTTGCAAGAGGAAGGAGTCCAGTTTTTTTACCTTGTGAGGAAGAGATTAAACCCAAAAACGCATAGCCTAATACACGTGTTTATTCAGAGTGGATGATAATTCAGTTCTGTGATTAATTGTGTTCTTAAAGGATTTTGCGAAGGGAAAAGAAGGTTAGTAGATCTTATACCTATTAATACATTTTCTTATTTTTGTTTATTTTAACCTCATAGCTAAAAGGTGCGAAAGATAAAGTTTCAAATAATTCTTGGCATAACTGATTAATAAAATCAGAAGATTTTCCTAGAAGATGATGTGGCCGTGTACATAGTTGTTCCTTTAGAAACAGACTATATTCTTACGAGACAGAGGAAGCACAGACCACCCTATAATTTTATATTTTATGAGAAACAGAAAATAATAAATAGTGTCACATATTTAGGACAAAGAGTCGCTTCCACACGCTATTTCTAATAATTGGGTGATTTCCCCTGACCAATCGGATAGCTCAGATTTACCCCGGGGAAAGTAGAACAGGACGCCATTTTGGCAGTAGAATGAAAGAGCGCAACTCAAGAGGTCGTATCTAGTGCAGCTCTACATATTTCTTAGTTTGAGGAAATCAAACTACAACATTTATTATAAAATGTGTAATTCAGGACATTGAGTGTTATATATTTTCTCACTGGCGTAAGTAGTGATAATAGTTAAACATGTATTCTGAATAGAGCTCCCAACCCTAGTCGCAGCAGAACTAGGCTCGAGGATTTGAGTCAATTTGAAAAAAACAATGTCTTACACCTCAAATCAGGTAAAGTAGACTATTCTTGTGTTGGAAAGCATTTAACTCCAGGAATGCTTATGACAATAAAGAAATCAAGGACAAATCTGAGGAGATGGGTAAATGTAGTCGAACCTAAAATAAGACTGTAACTTAAAGGAAGGAACACGGAGGAATGAGAAGGTTCGCCATATTTGACAATTGAGTAGGCCTACGAGACAAAGATGCAAAAAAGGGATTTTTGCATCGATGAAAGCATCTGATGAGATGATAAAACTTTTTTATGCTTATTATTGTAAAAATGTTCTAAATTCCAGACTTTGTTCGAACGCTGTTGAGAAGGTGAATTACTACAGTTTTGAGATCTAGATAAGAAATCTGTCTATTTCAATTAAATTCGCTACATCAACACCTAAGAGAAGAAAATCGAACCTGGTAACACAAATTTAAGAGAGAAATCTAAATCTCTGGTGATTAGGCCAGTTAAACATCTGCTCTCTGTAAAGTAAATTGAAAATACTGCATATACCGGCACTGCCACATGAAGGTAATATGGTGCCGTTCCAGTCCTAAGGAACACATGCCCCGGTTACATGTTGGTAATATGGTGCCCGTGACCACTTCTCTTTGATAAAGCGAATAACTAGCGATCATAGACCATGGACGATTTACTACAAAATTTTCAACAGCTGGGTGTGGAACAACAACAACCACAGAACCAACCCGTAAATACACAACCACTGCAGCCCCAGGACAGACAAAATATGGAAGGACCAACAATAATAGCGCTACGGCAAATTACTGAAACCCTACAGAAAAAATGACAACTACGCGAAATTCACACAGGTTAGATCCATTGTTCAGCCGTTCGATGGAAACAAGAAAAAATTCAGAAGATGGTTGTCCGACATGGAAAAATTTGCGGCACTAGCAGAGGCAACAACGGATGAAGAGAAAAAGAAAATCGCTCTGTTAGGTTCTGATTCGTACGTGACTGATTTTTTAAGAAGGAGGTCCCAGCAGTACCCCACAGAAACCTACGAGTCCCTAAAAAAAGAGCTCACCCAGAGATATGGGGAAATCATAGACAAAATGCATGCTTGGTCAGTCCTTAGAAGCATGAAACAGGAAAGAGATGAATCGGTACAACTTTTTGGAGATCGATTCCTCAATATGGCAGAAGAGGCATTTTGCGGAGAAATCCCTACCACACCTGATGTAGAAATACAGTTAGTGGGGATATTTGCCGATGGCCTTAGAGCGGAAAATATCAGAAGGCATCTTATTAGAAAAGACACCAAGACTATTGCTGAAACAATCCAAGCAGCAATACAGGAGGAAAATCTTCACCGAAGGTTCCAACAAAGAGCAGGTAGGGAACCCCGACCAGAATATAGGGACTATGATGAGCATGAGCCTATGGAAGTTGACCATACCAGGAGGCAATGGACTCGCCCCGACAACGTGATGATAGACCCCGCAATTATAGACCTCCCACACAGAGGCAAAACGACGTCAATAATGTCAGTACAAACGGATGCTTTACATGCGGTAGGCTTGGACATGGTTACAAGTCCTGTAGAGCAAATTACAATCATGCACCATTCAGAAGAGGAGGTTACCAACCACAACAACCCGCACCACCCCCACGTGATTACACCAGAAATCAGTATACCAGAGGCGCACCTCAACCCCTCATGCGTCAGGGAAACGGCCGCGCCACTCACTAAACAGGACCGTTAGTGAGGGCAACAATCACAGAAATTGGTCCAAAACAAAAGAAACAACACAGAACAGAAATTGTCAAGTGGGCCCATCCAGTAAAATACAATATGAAGAAATGTTGCATGATGGAACTAAAATACATCCGGACCCCAGTTCCTGCATCATGTCTATACAGGGCCAACAATATAGGGCACTGGTAGATACAGGAGCATCCATCAGCCTTATTAGGTTCCAGCTGTTCAAGAGGATCCAACACTTAGTACGATTTCAACCGTCCAAAACACACCTAGCTTCAGTCACGGGACAAAGACTAAATTCAGTTGGGACAGCATGGCTAAAATTTTCCTTAGGCGAAACAAACTTTGAACACCCATTTGTCATTACAAAGGACATGTCTAGAAATTTTATCCTAGGGAGGGATTTCTTTAACAAACACAAAGTTCGAATATACTATGACCTCCAGAAAATCAAAGTCAACAATACATACATAGATCTCCAGGACGATATCCACATAGCGTCTTTGGTAAGGCTG
>JAMPIV010011887.1:0-124601 GCA_024509875.1 Oreohelix idahoensis
TCTATTATCAAATTTATTAAATTGCTGTGGAGCTTTAAAATTGTCTATGTGCTTCTTTTTAGCACCACTTACCTCTGCCTGAGCTGCCTGATACCTCTCAGCAACATTTAAAATTTCCCCCAACTTCTCTGCACCTTGTTCCATGAGAAATTTTCTCATGTCTGGAGCCATGGACTCTCTCAATTGCTCAATCATGATCATTTCTTTAAGATCTTGGGTCTTCCCCAGAGCCGTCCATTTCTCCAAATAGGTTTCTAGTATAAAATTCACCATTCTTCTCGTACCTTAATAACAAAGCCTGCTTTAACATGTCATAATTGTCTTGGTCTTCCCTGTTCATTTTGGCAAATACTTCATAAGAAGTACCTCTCAATCCCTGTGATAGCTTTAAACTCCACCTCTTTCTCTCTAACCCATATGTAGTAGCTAATAACTCAAAACGTCCTAGGTACCCCTCTATGTCATCGTCTTTTTCAACAAAATGGTCTAAATGAAACCCCATAGCTGAGTTTGAGGCTCCCAGACTGGGCGTAGCATCTGAGGCAAAAGGGCTGGCACCATTTTCAGGAGCCGGGCCTTGTAATTTCAGCTCCCTTAGTCGTAATTCGTGCTCCCTCTGCAACCTTCTATCTTCTGCCTCCCTTTCGGCAGTCAACCTTTTTTCTTCTGCCTCCTTTTCGGCAGTCAACCTTTTTTCTTCTGCCTCCCTTTGCTGTCGTTTTTCTTCTGCCTCAATCTGCAGCCTCTTAATTTCTCTGTCAGCCTCAATTTGTAACCTCTTCTCTTCAGCTACCTTTCTATCTTCCCTTTCAATATATTTATCACATTCAGCCGTTACATATTGAATTAAAATTTGACCCTCCATTCCCATCTCCTTTGCGGTCAGCACAGCAGCTGATCGGAATTTTGCTAGCTCCGCCATACTTTTCAGACAATATAATAATATACAAGCTAAATCTCTAACCAGTAAATACACTAAGTACTTCTTATGACTATAGTCTAACTAATTCTAACTAACCAGTTAACTAATTAATTATCACTGGCTGTGAAGATTCACCAACTTTTATCTGCAGGGACACTTTTAATTTTAAAGGGAATTTCACAATTTTTTCCCCTAATTTTATTTCTCCAACCAGGAGATCCTAATATTACTGTTGGGCTAATTATCCCTGGAAAAGACCCCAATGTATGTAGTGGGTTTGATGGTATTGTATGATGGTGATATTACTAAATGTAATTTATGAGGCCAGCTGTGAAGGCTCCTGAGATAAAATGTAATTGTGAATTGTCAGAAGGCCTTTCTTGCTACCACTACGACCTCACACTCAATTTTTTTTCTTAATGAATGTAGCTATGTAAAATGTCTAGGGTAATGATCTGTAATGTGGTGTGATAATTATAGATACACCCACAGATATTTAAGCAGACTAATAATATTAACAAATGTTAAAATACACTGAACTAACTCACGTGTGTAAAATTTTTGATAGAATTATATTACATTTATTTTGTTCTGGATCAAGTTTTATGTTGACCAGAACTTTTTAAAAAAAGATTTAAAAATTATGAAAGAAATGCATGGAATGTTACATAATAAATGCAAGAGTGTACATATATAAGTACTAGACTAGTTAGTTTTATTCAAATGTTCTAGTAGTCATCTACTTGGGAGGATAGTTAATGCTTGTGCTGTTGGGGTGGCCTCATCACACCTGTCTATATTGACTACACAGTGTCCAGTAAATTGCAGGAATTTTATGGGGTATTAGTAACTAAAAGGCGTTGGTGAACTTCCAGCAGACCAGAGGCTCACTCAACTTGCATATGTAGCTCTGGTGCTGAAATCTGGTGGTCCCACCTCTCCGTGCTGGCGGGCAATAATAGTGGTCTCTGTCACAACGTACTGCACAGATACACTCGAGTAAAATCACCAACTGAATGGACACCGCCTTGTTGACAACTGAAACTCACAGCTCAGATTATGAATAAAGAACACAGAAATGCTAGCAAAACTCAGCTGAGCTGCTGGCTATAGTATGGCGTCCCTGAACTTATTTCACTTTCTTTCATTTGGAAATCACCACACTTTAAAATACTGTGTCTATCATCGAACAACTATTGAGGAATGGCCCCACTTGCGCGTCTGAGCGCCGATAAAATGATTGTCTGTGGCCAATCACTGCCTAGGTTTATTTCAAATTCAAATTTCCTACCCTAAAGTCATTTCAGTCATGCTTCAGTCAAGTATGGATGTTTATCTGTTAGTCTGTCCGTCTCTACTTGTTTTTTTCAAAAACGTACTTGATTTTTGAACCAACCTTTCTCTCCCCTCCAAAATTTTGTCGTTAAAAGTTATATTTAGACACAGCTCCCACCAATGTCCCTTCGCTTCCCTACTAAGTAGATTTGAACACCTGCGTCTCGAGGTCGTGTTTTTTTGTGCAAATAGCGACACTTTTTATTCCATACAGTCTGTCGCTGATGTGAACAACACTGTCTTTTGTCATTATCTTCAATATTATCTATCCGTCTGTAAAATTAAGAACATATTAGTTCACTGCTCCGAATGGGCCATCCGGCCAGCTAATTTTTATATTCCTAACATTAATATTACGAAAAAGTTACTTTTTAATTTTTGTAATATTCCAAACATCTGCGTTCTGCCGCTGAATTCAAATCAAAGGCTTGGTATCGCAAAAGCGACCAATAAATGACTGTGGCGTAACATATCCAAGGTTCCTTCTGTCGAGTTCCTTACTTTATGTCAACTTGGGAAACGTGACTTTTCTCCGTTTCCCCCCAATTGCGTCTCCTTAGCCTTTCTAGTCTCACGCAATCTTTCCAGTCATATTTTTTCCTTTTTATCCGCCGTTCCCCTCCTGTCTAGCAAGTCAATTTTAATGGAGGGTGATGACCCGCGGTCTGGGCGATCATGTACTATCAGCAGCCTACGCATTATGTTTTTATCCTTACATGTTATCTTTGGAGGTATTTTACCGTTGTATCTCTGTCAATTTCACTACAATGGGGACCCAACAATTTCACCACTGCCACGAAATGAAAGGCCTCGGGTTCTGCTAAAAACTTCACAACTTCAATTATTCGCTCTAGAAGTTTGTGCCAATACTTTTCTTGAATGTCCATTTGTTTCATAAGTTGGGAATCGACACGTTAACCTTTGTTTTTACGCATCAACAGTGAAATTAAAGCCTGTCTATGTGAGGAGCTTTCTTCATGTCGACGCAATAGATTGCTTGCATTTTTCCATTCATTAAACCCTTCCACAATAAACTTTGATGAACATTCTGAACTCATAAGCTTGCATGGGAAACAGAATAGGCGCCCTTTACTTTCTGAATCGCACAACCATTTTCTTGCATGGTGCTTGTTTGTAAGTTTATGAATATGTGTAAAATAAGACTTCTGACAGTATCAAGTTTTCTTTTCAGTGTCATACAATTGCACGGATGAAGAGAAGGCACTATCAACATGTTGACATTGTTTACTTCCCTTGGATATCCAATATTCACGCTCACAGTCATCTATATTTTTCGGCCAGTCACCAATATCATTAGAGTACTTCTTCGTTTCATTTATTCTTTCACATTCAGACTCAGTGTACACTGTGTTTTGCTGTATGTTTTCTGCTGCACAGCCTGCACTAGTACTAGTTGTTCCTGTACTTCCAGCTTCAGCGGTTAGAGTACCACCACCATGAACATCAAAATATTCTGTCAGCTTAAGTGTTTTTGATATCACAAGTTGATCTCTACTTTCTTTTTCTTTTTTCGCTTTACGTTTTTCACTTCCAGAAGCATATTTACGTCCAATATCTCAGTGTCAACTGTTCATTTTTTGAGTTTTCTAACCTTACAAATCAATAAATTTTAATCAAGATCGAAAGAGAGTGCGACCACGCCGTATACCTCAATTAAAACAGGAAGTTTCCGTTTCCTAAATTCTAGTTATTATTGTTAATGCAAATTCATTTCACAAAGAACGAAACAAAATTAAAGGGGCAGTGGCCTAGAGCCAAAAAAGTGGCTTCCGTCCAAACGTGACCAAATTTTCAACGCCACTTCAATGTCTTCCGTCCGCAAACAGTTAAGATTAAAATAATAAATTAATATGAAACAAACATAAAGGTATGTTTTCAGGCACTCGTAAGAAATAAAGAAGTAGAACACTAGACAAAAGAAAAACAACAGACATCAGTGGCTTACCTAGGATTTGAACACTGGACCTTTCGTGCGACAACCCCGCCTAGCTATGCAAGCAAATCACACTATCCTCCCTGCTATCTACGCATCACCAAAAAATGATGCTTTGACGACAGGTCAATAGTGCGAACCGAAAGACATAGCACAGGAAGTCCACCATGGGCAGTACGGCCTATTAATGACGCAATCACTTCTGTTGTTTCCCTATCAGACAGCACAGGCCAGTCCACACAAGACAAAGGTTGGCTCTATTGACCTGTCATCAAAGCATCATTTTTTGGTGATGCGTAGATGGCAGGGAGGATAGTGTGATTCGCTTGCATATCTAGGCGGGGTTGTCGCACTGAAGATCCAGTGTTCAAATTCTGGGTAAGCCACTCATGTCTATTGTTTTTCTGTTGTCTAGTGTTCTACTTCTTTATTTCTTACGAGTGCCTGAAAACATACCTTTGTGTTAGATTCATATTAATTTACCGTTTATAGACCTCGGGTTTCCCTTCCTTATATGTTATAAATGTTTATACAAGATAAAAATAATGACGAGTCACCCTCTTATGCTCTTTCTCGTACAACTTCGTGACACCAAATGAAAAGGCGCTAAAAATGGCATGAATCACAAGATCATTGGTTTAACGCTCGTATTAGAAGATGACCAAAAAAATATGTACATATTTATTGATGCAGGGCCCCTAAAAGTGCGGGGCCCGTAGCATATGCTACTTTGCTACTTCGTTAATCCGGCTCTGGGAACTCTTATCAATGTTCCACTACCATCGCATTGTCATTTCCCTCATACTTAAACGTTTTTTTTTTTTTTTCCTTAACCAGCGGCACTTAGGCTTTCAGCCCTTCGGCCCAATGACATGTCATTGCGAGGCTGGGGAACCTGAGGACTTTCCTTCCAACCCGGTCAGGAGCTTCGCTCCTTCCCATCCACAGAGGGTTTATCACAGGAGCCGTTCAGGCTATTCAGTCAAATTTCCGGCCGTAAACATTTCTTCAAACGCCGACGCCCGGGTTTGAACCATGAACACCTGGTCGGCAGTACAACGCCGAAGCCATTACACCAGCGCGGCTCCCATACTTAAACGTTAAGATACATTTACGCCTTTTATCTAAGGGACGTAATTTTTATTACAAGGGGAGTAATAACTGCGGAAAAGTTAGCCATAATTTTAAAAAAAATTAATAGTAACGTTATAAAATTTTGTTTCGGACTTTTCTGTACCAAAAAAAGAAAACAGCAATATATTTTAAACTCCGAAGAATATCTTTCTACTGTTTGTTGCTGTTATATAAATATACAGTTATGATTTGTATGCGATAAATAAATGCACTCTATGCGCAATACAAGTCAATAAATATTTATAACACGAATTTCTTTTGATGAATATGCTATTAACTTCGACAATATTGTATTTTTGACCGGCACTGAGTGCTGCCTAAAGTGCAAATAACGCTGTGAAACCCAACGCCCTAATATCTGGCCTTTGGCTAGGATCATGTGTCTAGACACAGGGACCGGTACAGTGACATTCATGTGTCATTAGGTCCCTTGTGTGAGAACACAGAGGATCACTATAGTGACACAGTTTGTCATTGGGTCTTCTTGTGTTGGGACATGTGGTCTTGACCAGAGCTGGGTTTGGGGTGGGTGCCAATGCGACCTCATGCGAGGAAAAAATATGCGACCTCATGCGAGGCAAAAAAAAAAAAATTTTTTTTCCTAAAGTAAAGTTGAGTAGATGTTTTTGAGAAGTCCACTTGTCAGCCCGAAAACGACCAAAAGTCCCTACCAACCTTCTCAACCAAACATTATAACACGAGCTCACAAGAGGAGCTTTTATTGCATAGTGACTTAAATGGGCATTAAAATATATAGAGTTCACCTCATATATATATATAATAGGCAGATATAAAGAAATAGAGGCAGACACAAAAATAGACATATATAAAGAAACAGAGGCAGAAATAAAAGATAGAGGCACATATAAAGAAACATGCAGATATTAAGAAACAGAGGCATATATAAAAAAATTTGAGGCATATATAAAAAGTAGAGGCAGATATAAAGAAACAGAGGCAGACACAAAAAAGAGACTGACTCATTTAAACTAGAGACAGACACAAAAAATAGAGGCAACCATGACATAGAAACTGACCCAAAAATAGAGGCAGACTAAAAAAAAACTGGTAGATCCAAAAAATAAATGCAGACAGAAAAAAACAGAGGTAGACATAAAAATAGAGGCAGATATAAAAAAAAGAGGCAGATATACAGAAACAGAGGCAGACACACAAAAATAGAGACAGACGCAAAAAAACATTTGGAAGGAGCAACTCTAAATATCGACTTGTACGTCTAAGGTTAGAACACTATAAATGGTACGTGCTTCATCTTTGAACACTTTAAAGTAATAATAAACTCGAGTAATATTCCAATCTCTGTCTAATGTATTCAGAAAACTATGAACACGAAGTTACAATAATATACAGTCAGTGAAGTGCAAACCTGAAATACATGTACAAAAAGGTGAAGAAAACGTGATACGAGTTGTAACAGCTGGGTCATAAGGCTGTAAGGCAGAGAAGAAGATAAATGAATGTGAAATTCTTAACTTCATGGTTTATATTTTTGATGACGTCATCATTCAAATACCGTCTCTCACATGATATATTCCAAGTGTTTTATGATCTCCAGCCTTTACCTTCTGTGATCAATCAGCTCTGGTGATCTGAAAACTGTTACACGTTTATGGCGCCTGATACAGGGTGTCCCCATCCCCCAAATCTTCTCCTATTCATCAAATACTACAGACCACAACTGCAAATAAATGTCAATTAAATGTAGAATAAACGTAGAAGTAGAGCAGAAAATGAAAATATTAAAATTCATGTACAATGTCAGTTTATCCTTGAACTAAAAAGGAAACCAGTCTTGTTCATTAAAAAAATAATCAACGGTTATTGTCAAACTCGCCACATTTAGCGACATATGTACATAACGTTTGAGCTTTGTCAATGTTTTGTTTTATTATAATAATATAATGATAATAATAGACCTTCAGTCATAACAGACCATGGGAATGCACCCCTTAGGTGACAGCTCTCGATGCTTTTTGCCCTCGTGTCACGAAATTGGACCATTCAATTTTTGTTCCATTTTCCTCTTCCCCATTTTCTATTATTTCTCATTTTCGCCACACAGAACTCCGTACTAGAGTCATCGTTTCCATTCTCCACACTTCAATTCGTATGTCCAGACAAGCGTATCGCCCATTCTCGAGAGTTGATTCTGAAGCAGGAATAATACCCACGACGAGTATGTGGCATCTGTGTTAAGTTGCCAAGACTATTTTACTGAGCAAGAAGTATAAGATCTCTCAATTATTGAGCTTGTGGTACCAGTACAAGGCGACCCGACTATTTGCAGTATGACCCGGAGAGACCATTTGCTAAACTAGTAGACTGTGGTTTGAAGCTTGAGATCGAGACCTGAAGAGTCTTGCTTTGACCAGGACCGGTTACTTCCTGATTGATCTGGGAACTTACCCCTCACCACAGAGACGGATCTACGGAAAAGCAGCATCGGCATTTCAGCATTTTGACAAGTCTCAGTTGTAACAGACCAAAACCAACCGAACATTATTTTGCTAAATTCATCAAGCCTAAAGACTTTTCTGTGAAGACACCTAATTACTTTTCTTAATCACAAGTCATATTTATTAAAAGTTCTAAAGTAATTGAACATTAAATTTGTATGCAGGTATTTTGATAAATTCATAGGTGAATTAATTATTACAGAGCGAAAGGCACATGTGTGTATCTAGAATTTAATATATAGTTATATCTACATGTGAATAGCCATTAAGAATAACAATAATAATAAGATTAAGTTCGCTAAATTAAATCAGCTGGGGACTTGAACAAACTAAATCATACAATATATATCTTCACAAAAGGCGGCGGGTCAGATAACAAAATAACGTGCTCAGACGCATTCAGCATTGTTATTGACTTCGGAAATATCTTGTGTAAACTGCCCCTAGGTAGAAGCATCATTATCCTTCTATCTACAACTCTGCGAAGAGTAATCTTGTGCGACGATAGACACCTTTGAAGACCCAAATTAGATACTCTAGGTTTGGGGCCACTGTTGGACCACTACTTCGGAGCAAGGGGAGAAGACCAGTTACACCTCGTGTTCCTTTCGACTTTTGCTCACTTTTCTGCTTGTCATGTGTTTCTTTTCGCCTAATCTGAGGTGGCACCGTAGAGAGCATCGCCAGATGGTGCGATGGGCACCTTCATCCTCCAAGCTTTCTGGATTTATGTCCAGTACCCTCTTGTCTCTTGCACACATCTTTGAACTTCAGCTTCGGTCGCCCAATTGTTGTTTTGTCATCTGGCAGTTGTCCGTTAAAGATATCTTTCGGAACGCGACCTTCTTCCATGCGCTGTCTAAGAAGAGTATACATGCTTTGAAGCCCCGCACGTGACGACGCCTCGACATTTGTATTTTTTTCTTCCATGAAATACAGAGGATGTGACAAAGAGACCGTAGATGTAAAGTAGTGAGCCTTCTTTCTTGCTCAGCATACTGTCCTTGTCTCGCTGCCATATAGAACTATGTATATATATATATATATATATATATATATATATATATATATATATATATATATATATATATATATATATATATATATATATATATATATATATATATATATATTGTCATTGTTCGCTGACTGACACAGCAATCAGTGACCATCAAAAAACCGTGCCCTGCCCATTCTTTGATGTTATCAGCCCAGGATTTTTTTGCCTTCCTCTTCTCCGTTTATCTTCGACTGTTCCCTGGAGGATCATTTTCGAAAATGAGTCATGACGAGTTGCCCAAACCAGGCACGCTTTCGACGTTCCACTGACAAAAGTTGTTCTTGGTGGCCTGCATAAGGGTTTACTTTCTCTCTAACATAGCCATTTGTTTAGTGCTCTTTATAGCAAATGCGCAAAATTCTTCTATAACATTTGTGGCAGATAAAGGCAACGAATAATGAGAATCAAACATAGGAAGGTCTAGAAAAAGTAGAAAAAGGGGATGCGCAAAAACAAATTGCATGAGACGGAGAATCCGAAAAGAGGTTAACAAATCCTGTTAGACACGCTTTTCAGCAGCTCAGTCAGAATCGTAAGTGAAGCAGGCAGGTCGCATAAACCCCAGTATACGAGGAAAGCCATGTTGAGGCGACAGTGGCTTGCTCAAGATTTTATGTAAATTCGTAGGTGGCAGATGTGTGCAGTACAAATTGTCAATATATATTGTGTTATCCTGACAAGGAAGTGAAGATTGTGGACAACTCAGAGTGTTGACACCGAGAATCACCCGACCAAATCACGAGCTTGTGAACACAAGGCAAGGAACAAAACATTTTTTTCTCTCCAACCACCTGTTCGGAAAGGTCATCGTAGTGTACGTCATCAGTATTCTTGTTGTACACATATAGATACTAATTGGTGCCGAGACCGACCTCAGAGAGCATCGACTTCATTAAACTACAAAGACAAAGTATAACAGACAAACTGGTCCATGACAGACTTAAATAACTACAGACGGCAAAACAACACAAGCAGAAGGCATAATTGCAGTTACACAAAAAGCAGAGCGGAAACAGTGAAAGTGTAAACAGAAGAAGTGAACTAGTTAGGAACCAGTTAACCAGAAATGCCAGCTCAGAAATCAAGTCAAGATTTTTTCTTCACACCTTCCTGCACGAGACTAAGTCACCATAACAAGGCAAGGTTGACATTCGCTGTCTGGTAACGCCAACTCGGAAACAAAATCGAAATTTTTCCGTTAAACCTTCCAGCACGGGAACGAGTCATCACAACAAACGCAATGTCGACATACATCGTCCAATAAAGTAGTTTTACGATAGTTTATACAGTGCACTAGAGTAACCGATTCACGGAAAAACGCTCGTGTGTAACAAATAATACAGGGTGTAGTCCAGATTGTGCGATAGATACGCAAAACTAAAAATATAACAGTAGCATTAAAAAGTCGGCCGCGCTCGCAACATCGGGGCAAACGAGTACTCCAACGCAGATGTCTTAATTAATTAGTTTAATTAGACATTATAGGAATATTATTGTTATTAATATTATTATTGTGGTTATAATTACTATTCTTATAACTATTCTTATTATTATTAGTATAGTAGTGTCAGTAATATTGAATTGTAACAGTGTATGCATACAATTGTGTGTTTTTTTTTTAACCATAACATTTTCTTTCATGAAACCCAAGACTAATAGAAACATTTCCTTTGATTTTCAGGTACAAGTTAGTTTAAGTTAGCGTTAGAAATAAGTGACTATTTTCAGATGTATGATGGCACAGAGCGAACAGACACATTACGACAAGCGAGACAGTCAGACATTAGACCTGGTAAAAACGATTAGTGACACACTAACCAAGGTTGATAACAGCGCCAGGTATGCGAACATAAAAGGTAATATTGACTTATTTGCAGGTGATCGTCACAAATATCAGTATAAACAGAGACACCATTGGACTCCATACACTAGACAGTGGAGTAGAGACAACCGCAGCAAAACGTGTCAGTGGCCACTATAGAGAGACACTGGAACAGTCTCAATAAAACACACTGTCGCATTGCAGTGAGAAATTTTATCAACGGAATAAAACAAGGAAAGATATGGGAAATAAATAATGTTTCGAGTGACCAACAAAGATGTATGATAGATAAAGGCGTCATGAGAGGAAAAGAAGACGGAGAGATAGCCACACTGTATAGATATATTGATAGAAAATGTCAATAGTTCATGAAGGACAATAGAAGCAGAAGTAAAGATCAAAAAGAATGCCGATCTCAGAGTCGAGGCAAGGAGAGAAATAGGAGAAGTAACAAAGATCAAGAAGGGAATAATGGTACAACGGAAATATAAGAAGTAACGGCACTTTGCGCAGATTTGGAAAAACAATTTGAAGACTTGGAGAAGAGGAAGACGGGACAGGAGGAGTATATATAGGACACGAAAAGTACCAGCTTAACATGCAATCAGAATCCGATTCATCAAGTGGGGAAGATAGAGTTATGGACTCCGACGAATATGCCCAAGGTTTCAGTTCGGATGAGCTCGATTATACAGCGGACGACGAAGGCAATAGAAGTTATTGGCCAAGACATGAGAACTGTTGTTACGAGAGGATTTATGATATTAGCCACTATTGTAGTGAGCTCGGGTAAAAGTTGCACATTTTGGGTTTTGAAATGCAATTTATGTATATTACGAGGGGCGTTCAGAAAGTAATGCACCACATCGTTTTTCTCAGGACCTGTTTATTCAAGAAACATGAAATTTATATACAATATACATGGATATGTCATGTAAACATCGGTATTTTTCAACATAATCCCCATCAACTTGTGCGGCTTTATGCCAGCGCGAAACAGTGCATGTATTCCTAGCCCGTACCAGGTTTTGTCTTGATCATGTAGCCATTTCTTCGCTGCATGAATCACTCCTTCATCATCTTCAAACCTTGTCCCACGGAGTGCATCTTTAAGAGGGCCAAATAGATGAAAATCAGAGGGTGCCAAGTCGGGACTATAGGGTGGATGGGGTAGTACAGTCCAACCCATTTTGGTGATTGCTTCCCGTGTTGCCAGACTCGTGTGAAGTCGCGCATTATCGTGAAGGAGAAGCAGGTCTGCTGGATTCTTGTGCGGCCAAACTCTGCGAAAACGTTGATTGAGTTTTTTCAATGTCTTAATGTAAGCTTGCGAATTGATTGTCTCTCCTCTTGGCATAACGTCTACAAGAATCACACTTTTAATGACCCAAAAGACAGTGATCATGAACTTTCCAGCTGAAGGAATTGTCTTGAATTTCTTTCTTCGTGGTGATTGCGGATGATGCCACTCCATTGACTGTCTTTTTGTCTCAGGTTCAAAATGATGTGCCCAGGTTTCGTCACCTGTAACGATCTTAGCCAAAAAGATCTCTCCATCAGCATTGAAACGCTCCACCAATTCAGAAGAAATTGCTTTCTTTTGCAATCGGTGGTCATTTGTGAGACTTCGAGGAACCCATCTTGCGCAAACCTTAGAAAATCCGAGAGTTTTTATAACTGCATTTGCACTACCAATGCTGACTGGCAGCTGTAAGGCCAATTGTTGAGTAGTGATTTGCCTATCAGTAAGAATAATGCCCTCAGCGCATTTCAACATTTCTGCGTTGGTGGCTGTGGCAGGACGTCCACAGCGCTGCCGATCAAGCAGCTCCGTATCTCCACTTTCTGATTCTTTGATTCTCTGAACCCAGCGACTGACTGTACTCCTGTCGACTGCAAAACTTCCATACACATCACATAGACGCTTGTGAATGTTCACAACAGTTTCCTTCTCTGCAACGAGAAATTCTATCACAATTCGCTGCTTATAACGCAAGTTGCTAACACGCTCTATTTCAACGGTTTTGCGCAGTCGTATTATTTGGCCGGTTGTGGTGCAATTTAGTGCACACAATTGGCACATGCCATATTTGAAGTGTGCAAAATTTCATGCTTCTATCTTCATTATTAGCTGAGAAAAACGATGTGATGCATTACTTTCTGAACGCCCCTCATATGTTTTCGCGCTTCACGGTGTTGAAAGCAAAGAGTATAAGTTGCTTAGTTTTAGGATGACGTGTCGCGTTGATAAGCTAGCACGTGACAACATTATAATTGTACCCCTTTTATGTTAACCTTGGTCCTAGACGGACGCAAGTTTGAAGACTCCCGTGATGATGATAGTTATGTAAAAAATCTATTTATGATACGGCACCAGGGTCTGCCTATTAGATGTGGATACGATTTTACGTCTCATTGATGAAATGGAATACGTTTAAAATTGGATACAATGTACAGGGAGCAATATTTATGAAGACGTATCCAAAGTCACATTAATCGCGTAAGTCGGGTTGTTCATTACCGGATTGCCGATCCACGGAATCACGTGTAAATAGCCTGAATTTATGACGACTTAAGGTGGTAAACTCAAATGACGATTTTATTATATTTTGCCTTATGATGATGAACTGTCTATTGGATTTTTATGCCGTGATTAAATGTGTTCGTTGGACTCTTACCACAACGGACTTGTCCATTGATTGATGTTGAAGGTTAAACAATTTTGGCCCAGCATTCCCGATTCCAACCAAGGCACAATACGCTCTAAACCTAGAGAATTATTTATAAACAAAGAGCACAACTATTAGATGGACAGAATAATGAACATTGATGATTAAATCAAAACAAGTAGGAATTAAATGTCAAAACTACGTTGCCGCACGAACTGACACTGAAAGCAACCGGCAATAAAATTGGTGGCAACACACGAATAACAACGTGGGTTAACAGCGTGCGGTAACAGTGTGGCGGCCAGCAGCGATGAACGAAACAGCAAAGTAGCAACAGCAGCAAGGGAACGCAACAACAAAGTAACGAAAACAATTTTTTTCTTCTTCCTACTTTGACGAGAGCAAATCTGATTCAAAAGGACAATTTATCGTTCGAATTGCCAAGAATGGGTTTACAATCGTAAATTGCTCACGTACCTTGCACTTTGTGACGCAATACGCATAACAACGCAAGAGCAGCACAACGTCATCAATCTGTGTGCAAGAGGAACGTCAAATATTCAAGACCGTTGCAGACAATGTCGAAAGTCAATTCAATATCAATAATGGATCCAGAACAGTACCAGTACTTGCAAACATCAAATACTAGCTTCAAGAAAGACCTATCTGTACCGTTGATGCATGTCAGCACTGTTCGGAGAAAACTATCGATCTCCAAAAGCTAAGTACCCGTTTGTGGTTTAACAGAAGCAAACTGTGGTCCATTTTGAATTTGGTAGGCATATCTGACTCATGTATGTTACATGTATTTATATAATATTCGTATGTTTGTATATGTTTAAGCGGGTTTGGTTGGCGGGAATCAGAACTGATGTTATGTCGCCTCGGCTGACCACAACAGTTCTGATCGATCCTAGGGTTCATTGAATATTTGCAATTTTGGATACAAGAGATCCCCAAATAAATTACCTGGGAACTATCTGCTTGTAATTGAAAAATGTCAATATTAGATGTTAGTTGTAAGGTTATGTGATATCTGCTGTATTTTTCTGTACTAAGTTTAAGTTTTACTCATTTTTCGTCGTTCGTTAGTAAGCTATTAAGTCTATTCTCAACCTTTCTATTATTTAGTTTATAATTATTAAATATTTGTCAGTTATAGAGTCCTGTGACGTTACCGTTTTCAGTGTACGTGTTTTTAACCTAGATTTGGTTTATCCTTGACCCTACTTCCGATTTTCTACTTGTTTCATATAATCATTTTTATGTTTGCATTTGTCAATTGTGATGTGCTATGTTCTTGTAAAACTTTAGTTTATTGTTTGTCTTGTATTTATTAATTTATAAATTAATAGTATAATAATAATAGTATAAATTTGTTAGGTATTAATATGATAAAAAATTATTTTGATTTATTTTGATTAAATTTAAAAAAAAAGGGAATTGGTGGAATGAGTGCAACAATTTGCACTAGTAGTTCATTTCACTATTAGTTGTTCATTATGACTAGGGCATGATGGTGTAATATATGGTCAAATACTGATAAAGTTATAGTTTGCCTTGAATATAATAGACATATCAGAGATTGATTAGTACACTAGTCGAGACATTGTACTACATTGTCCACTACGTATATATGAATAATTGAATACTTTATATTGTTAATTAATACATATTATTGATTAAATATATAGATTATTAACTTCAGGATGGCTACATTAGAAACTTTCGTTAAAATTGGAAAATTGGTTAAAAGGACCAGAACTTAAGGATTTTGCAGAGAAACAACTAGCTATTTCTAAGCAAGAGGAAGCAGAACAAAAATCTATTGCTAAACAAGAAGTAGAGGAACAAAAAGCTATTGCTAAACGAGAAGAAGAAAAACGAAAAGCTACTACTAAACGGGAAGAACAAGAACGTGAGGCCAAAATAAAAGAACAAAAAGCTATTGCCAAACGAGAAGAAGAAGAACAAAAAGCTATTGCTAAACGAGAAGAAGAAGAACAAAAAGCTATTGCTTAGCGTGAAGAATAAAGAAAAGCAGCACAAGATGAAATATTGCGGATTGAAGAGGAAAATAAATTGAAACAAAAAGAGATTATAAGGCAACAAGAAAAAGAATTGGTCCTTATTCAATTGGAAACAGCCAAATTAAAAGCACAATGCGCTACTACTAGCCATGGTGTTAATTCAATGATATGTTTTCACCTAACCAACATTAAATCTATTATAATTTTAAATTGCCACATTTTAAACTTAATTTTGACGACTTAGCATCGTATCTGGCTCGTTTTGAACAGGTATATAAGACAAATAACTTGGAAAAATCTGCATGGGCACTTAAACTTCGAGAATTTTTGGATGGTGAGCCTTTAAACGCAACCTAGAATGTTGATCCTACTATGGCTTGCGATTATGATGCCATAAAGGCTTAGTTATTACGACTTTTTCATTTGGATGAGGAAGGATGCAGATTAAGGTTTAAAAATCTTCAACCAGATTCAAAAAAAGATTTCATAGGCTTTATTGCGAATATACGCAACACCTTTAATAGATGGGTGGAACTTGCTGGAGTAAATAAATCTTATGATAAATTGGTGGATTTGTTACTCAGTGATAAAGTTTTATCTTCGGTTAGTCTCCCATTTTTTTCCTTCTTACAGGAACGTAAACCACCTACCACTGCGGCTTTAGAAGAGATAGCAATAAATTATTGCATCGCACATCCTAATGTCAGCATGGCTAATTCACATCTAAGAGAACCATTACCTGTAGCATCTAACATGTCATATTATGGTTATGACAAATCAAGAACACACAGCCTAAATAGGAATCATTTTAACAGCAGATATAATGATCATTACAATCAGGGGCAAATTCATTATAACAACTATAATTAATTTTAACCGAGGTAGACAACAGTCCAGAAATCAGGTACCTCAGTTTAAACATAAATATAATTTTCTACAAAAACCAAGTTGGAATAAACCTTTTACTGATAAGGTAAATAATAATGGTAACTCTTGGCGTAAGAATAATGACAATTTTAGACCAAGACACAAAAGTTATAACAGTAGGAGCAGTAACAATAATTATTCAGGTTTTTATGACATACAACGCTCCACCTCCAGACATCAACAACGATTTGCTCATAATACAGGGGCAGCGTTAACCACCAATGCACCTCCATGTAATAACAATATTGATACCCCAACACATTCATCATCTGCATGTTATGTTGTTGATAATAACGTGGCAAATATTTGTCCACAATGCCATACTATTTTTCAGAAATCCAGCCAGCCGACAATACAAGTTACACAACCTACTCCTGCTATTTGTGTCACGGCTAACGATGGAACAGGTACATTGATTTTTAATAAAGGAATTTTAGAAGGAAACATTATTTCAGTTTTGAGGGATTCCAGATCCACCACCATTGGCATCCGTCAATCCTTAGTACATCCTCATTATGTTACTAAAGAGTTTGTACGTTGCATTACTTTCGGTGGGACTATTGAGTATTACCCCACTGCAATCATAGATGTTAAAACCCCATTCTTTTCAGGAAAAGTTAAAGTATGTCTGCTTCAGAATCCTGTTGCTGATTTGACAGTCGGACGTATCCATGGCAGCAAAGACTGCACACCTGAGGAGATATTAGAATGGGAAAGATTGAACTTGTATGCAGCCAATACAGTGACAACACGAGCTCAAGCTCATGAGTTAGAGAAGAAAGATACTACAGTCACTAAAGTAGTGGATAACACTGACAATGAACCTAAATCGATGATTGATAGAGAGTCTTTTGCACTCAAACAAAGAGAAGATAACTCTTTGAAGAAATTGTTTGCATTAGTGAACAAATATGATGATATCACTTTTAAAAATAAAGTTAAACATTGGTTCACTATCAAAAATGATATTTTACTTGGGAATATTATAGAAAAGGATAAGGTAAAACAACAAGTCATAATACCATCGTCGTTAAGGACATACATACTATGACATGCACATGACTCCCAATGCGCGGGTCATATGGGCTACACTCGCACACGTTCACGAGTGTTGTCGTCTTTTTTCTGGCTAGGAATTTCACGAGACGTATCCCTGTACGTACGTTCCTGTGTAATTTGCGAGGAAGTTAAGTCTCGTGGAGCATTCCATAATGCTCCCATTCAGGCTTGCGAGATATCGGTTCGTCCATTCGATAAGATGGCAATGGACCTTATTGGTCCTATGTTACCTACTGCTAGAGGTCATAGGTACATACTAACATGCACTCGATGGCCAGAGGCTATACCTCTTTAAAATATTACGACATCTGATATAGTTGATGCTTTGCTATTGATATTTTCTAGGCTCGGTTTTCCAAAAAAATTACTTTTGAACCATGGACCTCAATTTGGGTCTGACACAATGAAGGAAGTAATGAAGACACTTAATATAGGACGAAGTCTCAGTAGTGTTTATCATCCAATGAGCAATGGTTCAGTTGAGAGGCTCAACCGCACCATTAAACAACTGTTACATAAAGTTACCGTAAACAATCCTCAAGATTGGGACAGAGCTATTTAAGCTGTCTTGTTCCTGTACCGAGAGATTCCGCATGAACAAACCGGTTTCTCTCCGTTCGAGTTAGTGTTTGGTGCTCCACCAAGAGGTGCAATGGGACTTATTAAAGACTTACTACTCGACGCTGAGATGACTCAGGAAACACAGTCATCTTATGAATACTTTATTAACTTACGTAAACAAATCATAGAGGCTTGCCAAATGGCAACAGCTTCATCAGAGGCTGCGACAGATAAAGCTAGACAATTTCAAAATAAAAATAGACGACTGCGCCAGTTATTTCCTGGTGACGAAGCTTTCGTGCTACTTCCACGAAAGAATAATAAGTTACTGGTCGCTTGGAATGGTCCTTATAAGGTAGTAGACAGAATTTCTGACGTCGACTACATACTAGACATAAAAGGTTAGAAAAACATTTACCATATAAACATGTTGAAAGAGTTCTTTACTCGTCCACTACGTCTGCAATCTATTTTTCCAGACTTAGACAATAAATCACTTGGGTCTTGCCAATATTCTAGTCTTTCTGTAATTCAGGAAGAGGAATCATCATTTCCTGAGGTTAA
Organism: Oreohelix idahoensis; assembly: GCA_024509875.1. Classification (NCBI taxonomy): domain Eukaryota; kingdom Metazoa; phylum Mollusca; class Gastropoda; order Stylommatophora; family Oreohelicidae; genus Oreohelix; species Oreohelix idahoensis. The sequence continues at coordinate 18,515 of JAMPIV010011887.1, forward strand.
AATGTCTTTTCCTATAGCAGAATTACAATCTTCCGAATCTTGGAGAGATGTTGCTATTCCATCTTCACTTACCTCACAGGAAAATAATTCTATTAGTAAACTTTTAGAGACTTACTCAGATGTTTTGACTGATATACCAGGTCGAACTTCTATAATATATCACGACATTATACTTAAAATCGTTCTTATTCCTTCCCTATTCATTTTCAAGATAAAACATCTCAAGAACTTAAACAGATGTTAGCATTAGGAATTATCGAAAATAGTAACTCCCCATTCGCTTCACCACTAGGTATTGTTAGAAAAAAGGTCAATAATATACGACTATGTGCAGATTACAGGAAACTTAACGCTCAAACTGTACCAGACAGTAAACCTCACCCTTTGATTGATGATCTACTTACTCGTCTTTCGTCAGCTAAATATTTCACTAAAATTGACTTAACCAAGGGATATTGGCAGATTTTCTTAACTGAACAAGCAAAATATTACACTGCATTTTCGACTCCACAAGGTCTTTACCAGTGGAATGTCATGCCTTTTGGGCTAATGAACGCTCCTGCAACGTTCATTCGCATGATGCGAAAAATTTTATCTTGCAGATTAGACATCATCACATATACTACTCGTCAAAAGTCAAGGGCCACTTAGAAAAACCTTGGTTGAAACCATAAAACAAATCTGATATAAACGTAATTGGTATCAGTCAAAACGGTATTTATTGAATACCAAAATGACATGTCACGTAAAAAAATGGAAACACGCATTCAAACGCAATGAAGCTGTGAAGTGTGTCACCCACCTTTTCAAAAGTCACACAATAGATATTGGACAAATAGACATTTCAAAATCGGGTATGACCACCGTTTGCAGCAAGGCATTCAAGACAGCGTAGACGCATCGAGTCCACAAGGGTCCGAAGAGTATCCTGAGGAACAGCTTGCCATTCCTGAAGCAGAAATGCAGTCAGCTGTGCAACATCCATTGGCAGGGGGTAATTTGTTGACAATCTTCGACCAAGGACATCCCAGAGGTGCTCAATTGGAGAAAGGTCAGGTGAATGAGCTGGCCACGCCATCCTGATGATCACATGTTGCTGAATAAACTCATTCACTACACGAGCTCGATGGGGTCGAGCGTTATCATCTTGGAGGATGGCATTTCCACCTATGGTCTATAGAGCAGGCTGAACAATTGATCTCAAAATTTTGTTCTGGTACCTTGGGCCGGTCACGTTGCATTGGATGATGTAGAGTGGGGTCCTGCCGTGTCTGTAGAAGCCTTCCCAGACAATGACAGATTCCCTACCATAACGATCCACCTCTCGAATTGTGTCATCAGTAAATCGCTCTCCTGGTCGTCTCCAAACTCGAATCCTGCCATCATTGAATGACACAGTGAAGCGAGATTCATCAGTGAAGAGAACTTGACTCCATTGTTGCCTTGTCCATCGGATGTGCTCGCGATACCAAGCAACACGGGCTCTGCGATGAGCAGGAGTAAGAGGGATTCTGACTGCAGGACGTCGAGAAGCCAGTCTAAATTCATGTAAACGTCATCGAATGGTGCTTTGAGTGACATTAAAGTTTACAGTTTGTCTCAGCTGACATCTTAGAGTGAAACAAGTCACCGTTCGATGGCGCAGGGCTGACAAGAAGAGGTACCGGTCATCATGTCTATTGTTGCATCTAGGGTGACATGGCCGGTGGCGATCCTTCACACTTCCTGTGGCCTGAAATCTCTCCAAAATTCTTTGGATAGAAGAGTGTGACACTGCAAGCCGTCTAGCAACCTCACGGACAGATAAACCACTTTCAACCCAAGCTATAGCCCTCATTCTTTGAAAGGTGTCAAGACTTCTTTTCGGTGGCATGGTTTTTGCAAGTGATGAAACTACCCTAAGTCTGCTGATTGTAAAACAAATTAAGAGTGAACTCTGTTCACGAAAAGTCGCCATTGCACGTAAAATGTCAATCAGCACGATTACTTCACCTGTTTGGTTGTACGGAAGTTTGAAAAAACAGATTAAAAATGTGAATTTATGGTTAGCAAACCAAATTGCACATGATCCCAATGGTTGTCGGTGAGTTGTTTTTATGCTAAACGTGCATAGAGGACTGTAAGAGGAAGATATTGCACCCATTTTTACTAAAAACATCCTTCATTTAATCATTCTATGCGCTTATATAAAAGTGTATTGAAACTAATAGGGTGGCCCTTGACTTTTGACGAGTAGTATATATATATATATATATATATATATATATATATATATATATATATATATATATATATATATATATATATATATATATATATGAGTGTTTGTGTATGTGAAAATGTAGTACTTCTACTAGAAACGTACAGTAACACAAATAAAATGGAAGCTTGGGGTGGGGCGTAAAGACAAGAAGAAGCTTATGTAGCCGTCGGGGTTATTACCTAGATAGTATTTTTTCTTTAGTCATGTGAGATTTTAATTATTTACTGGCTTAAAGCTCGCCAGAGATGGATATTGTCTCACTTAATCTATGGGATCAGGTTTCGATCCATTATTCCTTCTATTTTGCTGATGTAATTAGGAGAGCCATTGATCACTAAATCGTGCATTTTAAACATACATCCTTCCAGTTTAAATTCATGTTTACGAACTCTTCAAACAGCCGATAAGTTTCCAAGATTAATTTATTTACATCAAACCAAAAGTATTCAAATGCATCTTCATACAAAATGTCAATCCATATGTACATTCATGATAAGACTTCAACGTTATTATTTTTCATTATAGCATACATTCTTCCATGACTAATGGCTTCACCAAATAAAACGAAGGTCAATCAACTGTGTGGACTAATATTCATGGTCCTCCAAAGATTTTTCTCAGTCTTTCATATATCCTTCCTGTTTACTCTACTTTCTCATGTTATTTTATTTTAGTCTGATTTCTTGTTGCAAGCTCAGGTTTGCTTCTCATATCTTCCATTGTTTTTTTTTATATAAGATTTTGTCACATGAATAAACATTTCTGAAAAAGTACATAAAACCAAGCTTGGCGAGAGTCTACTTACTGGCAGTAAGGAATGAACTACACATTTCGTCGTGATTTCAATCACGTCCAAGAAATAATTACACAAAACTTGTTGAGGTTAATCAAATTGGAAACCTGGCCGGATTCCTTACGTCTAACTACGTGTGCATCACTCTTCAGGACACTATCACAAAGCACGTCTGGTTAACCTCAGATCATTTCTCTAACAGCTTGACAAAAATATTTCTGCCGATAGATTGGCTTCCCTCGAGCCTATGACACAGTGCCCGTACTGGTGGTGAACCGGGAGCTGGTCACGGTAGCAATTAGTAATAATGTGACAGCGGTGGTGATCTCCGAACTGGTCCAAAGGCACCAATTAGCAATAATGTGAGACAATACCGGGTCTTCTTTTAATATATATATATAACTAGGTGACTGTGGCAGGCCTAGTTGTTATATTCAAGTCGTCAACTCTTCACTATTGACTTATCTTCTAAGTAAATGTTCCTCTTATTGACTGGCCATCACCGCCAGAGGTAGTGATTCTTGGATGATATATGGTTCGTTTCTTTTAACCAGGCTTCGTTCTTCCCTCCTTGTTGTTAAGTAGCGACTAGCTTGTATAGTGGCACGTTTGGTGTTATTTAAATCTCAGTTACTCCTGATTTCAAGCACACCCACTCCACCACCTTTTATAAATCAAACCAACTCACTTGGCGAAATTCCAACTACAGCAGCTTTATTTACAAAATATAAGTTCCATCATTTTTTCATAAAGGATATGTTTCAATCTCCATTGTATATCCATGCATCCAGACTTTGGCTCAATTTTTTTTTCAAAGGTATTATTATTATTATTATCTCTTCTGCAGACGCTTGCTTATACAAATATAGTCTGCCCAAAATTTATCTTCCTTTTCTTCCTCTCAACCTTATCTCTTGTATTTAACCTGTCAGGCCTAGCTCAAATGCATGCATCAATATCAATTCATAGTTCACATATAAAGTCAAATAAGTTCAGGTACAGCGGTGGTGGCATCTTCATACTTACTCTTTAATGAGAGAGCGCATGAGTTGTTTCATAGTTATCAAATACACCCTTTACTCTTCTTTCCTCTTATCCGTATCAACATGGTCAGTCTTATTCTCTATTAAAAGGCATATCAATCAAATCACAATTTATATTGTAAATCCAACGTCGGCTAGTGTTGTAGTATCTGGCTTCGATACTTACGTTGACGTGAGAGAGCGCATAACTTGTCTCATAAGTCAGTGTTGCAAAACCTTGCTCTTTATTCTTGTCTAATGGCATTGCCTCTTCTTCTTTATAATACAGCCCAACCTGGCAATCAACAAATAAATATTAACAATCTTGTACTTTATATGGCCGTGCATTTGATTCACTGTTCTCTCTTGTTGTACCCTCCTTTAACTGTGAGCGTCATCAACCTCTTGGGAAAATAATTTGACTGAAAAGTCTATAAAATAGTTCAAGCGTTCTCTTACCATAATATGCGAATTCCAGCACCTATCACAATTCCTACTATTCACTCCCTATGCTAATCCTATATGTTCAGCACAGTTTGTTAACCACAAATTAAGCTATTCTCCAGAATTGCTACCGCTAATAGATCTACGTCTAGCTATTTCAACTGGGTAACCTCCTGTCAACCACAGGTTTTTTCATTGACTTGAGAGCCCAGCACGGCACGTCTCGCCTCGTCAACTTTTCTGGTAGGACTAACCTCTTTTGTCCTTCAATTCATTCCCATGATCCGTTATCTGTTTTCCAGTCAATACGATTGGTCCATTGTTCAGTTCACCACCGATCACAAACTCACGGTTAATTCTCCCGCTGGCGAGTCAGTGAGGTTCGTTCCATGACTGTTTACATCTTACTCACATTTTTCTCGTGCGTTTATTCCTGTTCCCAAATCACAAAACCTGTAAGGGGCGTTAATTAGTTATTGTCTCTCTTGGAGGTTTTTTGCTAAAATGTTACTTTCCCCTCTTAAGACTTACAAAAACAATCTTGATATGCAAATTTTCTACACCATAACTGTGTACTCATGGAAACAATGTAAATGTAAGCCAGACTTGTTTTCAATAGCTTTGATTTAAAGGGTTCTCTCCCTTTCCCTCTAAGTATCACTGTACAACATTTTATCTCCCATCTGTAGAACAAATAGCCCTTTTCCCAAACTATTCAAATTTCCCAAACCCTTTTTTATGCACCCTTGTTTCAACAAAACCAGATTATTATCCTACCAAACCTCACGGTGACATATACGTCCCTGGGGCACAAATGTATCCCAGAGGGAAACATTTGCGTTCCATGAACAAGTAACCAAAGTCTATCTATCCCACTATCATCTCTATATTATGCCACCCAGAGCTTGCTAAAAAAACATCAAAGACAGTCAAGAAAATTAAAAATAAAAGTAAGATTTCGCTATAGCCTAAATAATAATGCGTATGTCATTAATTACTCACATATGGAACATCGTATTTCATAATTTATCTAAACATGTATAATCAAATATTCTATTTATATATACACAAAGGGCGACATGGAACTGCCACTGAATACAGAGATTTGTCAGTCCGTTATATGTCTGTAATATCTGTCGTCAATGTCAGTATTACATTGTAGCGGACAGATAGGCAGAATGTAGTATATCTATAACGTCACCATGCATGTATTAACTAAATTCCAAAGTGATAGCAAGAGATGTGTGTTATTAGGTCAGAATTTGATGTGCTCGGCTGATGCTCGCCTTGGATGCACCAGTCGAATTATCAGTCGTGTGTGCAGCTATCTACGCGAATCCAAACATCTGTCCTGGGGTAATAGCGAAAGACCTATGTCACTAAGTCAGAACATGATGTGCTCGGTTGATGCTAGCCTTGGATGCACCAGTCAAATCGTTACTCAGTCTGAACTGTATATATTGTACCCCTGTATGTCGGACTTAACCAAATATTGAACATCATTATGCACGAAACTAATGTATACTTGAACCAATAAGTGTCAGTACTATCATTTTTCAAATAAACAGTGGTTATCGTATCCACATAACAATCACATCTTGTCTCTATGTTGCCATGTAACCACTGGGGCGCCCATCATCAGTGACATGTGTGCACCTCCATCTGAGCAAGTAAGTCCTCCTGCTTCGATGTAATCAGGTTTGGTCTGTGCCATAGCCTCTGTCTCTTGTTCCATCTCTTTTTTTTTTTGTTGAATTCGTACTAAATACATATCTGAAATACAAATACATTATAAATTAACATGCAAATTGTTCTATATAAACTAATTAACAGTGTTAATCCTGTAGTATGGTAAGTCTTGTCTTGTGAAGAATCTTGTTTAAGCTTTCTGAAATGCTGTGTCTTTATTCTAGTCTGAGATAGTTCATTGTTTAATCTAGTCTATCAGTTACAATGGTCTCTGTATTTAAACTATTTTATTATCACTCTGATTATGTTCCGAGCCTAATGAACTTATCACTCATGTCTATGTGATCAATGTACTTTATCACTAGTGATAATGTTCTACACATTTAAGTTTCTTCGCAAAGTTCTACCCTGTCTGTTCACCAGGTTAATGAATAGTGTAAATATCTAAGTATGCTCCGAAATATCAATAACCACTATGTTAACCACTGATAGATCTAATTATCTAACTAACCGTTGGATACCGTTGATTGGGGTACCTTATTTAAGCACTATAGCTGGGTGAGTGCTGCAAATTAGTACTATTGCTGGGTGAGTAATTTACGACGATTACATTGCTTGTAAGAATGTGGAGATCACTTTTACAAGCTCCAACAGTGTAAATTTCTCTACTGGAGAGACGACTGTCGTACTGTGATAAAGTTGGTATCATTTGTAATTTGTTTATAGTCGCTCTGCAGGAGGATGAGGACGAACGAATTTTAATATGTTGTTGTCAGTATGACAATGGTTTGAATACTTGACGATGTTTACATTATGAATCTGGTGATGGTAAAGTTGACATACATTAGATGTCATTTTCTTCGCTTTCTGTTGTTAAGTTCTGATTATACCGGTGCTACCGATTTGTCAACAATATTCTTGCGAATGTTTGTATGCTATGCTGTAGAGCTTCGATGATGATAAGTTTTGTTGTTTCTCAGCTGCTCGTAAATGTATCTCATCTTCAAGCGTCGCAACTGTAGTGTGTAGACTGGTGGATGCAGTTGTGGCTGGTAGTAGTTTGACAAGTCCCCCTGTGAGTCCGAAAATGACCATAAGACCCTACCAACTTTCTCCACCGAACATTATAACATGAGGTGATAAGAGGAGCTTTCATTGCATAGTGACTTGAATGGGTATTAAAATATATAGAGTCCATGTCATATATAATAGTCTCTCAACCCACACATTTAGTCTCATTGTATGGCTCTGAAACATAGGGAACAACGAAGACGTTATAATCCGCAGTGGTTGACTCATACGTAACCGTACGTTTCCATTGATAAGTCGTCTTTAGTGCGTCGCGTTATAGACTAACCATAAATCCTAACGCATTGTCAAGGTCAAGTTATCAAGGTCAAGTTTTGTGCAATGTTGTTTAAATAATATCAGTTCTATCAATTCTCTACAGCTTTAAAAGGAGAGTTAGTGACTAGAGTCCACATATCCTGGAAGCGAATTAACAGCGTTGCTAGGCATTCGTTTCATTTTTTGACAAATTAAATTTGGCGAAGCGTGTCCCGTTCAACCTAGTCAGTTATATTAGAGAGCATGTTCAAATATAAAAGACCGTTAAGTCTGGTTACGTCATACAGTAAAATAGAACCAGATCCAAACAATAGAGGCAGACACAAAGATGTAAAGGCAACCCATAAAATAGAAACTGACCAAAAAATAGAGGCAGACCAAACAAAACAGCGGCAGACACTAAAAAAGTGGCAGATATAAAGAAACAGAGGCATATATAAAAAAACTTAGGCAGATAAAAAGAAACAGAGGCAGACACAAAAATAGAGACATATATAAAGACACAGAGGTAGATATTAATAAACAGAGGCAGATAAAAAGAAACAGAGGCAGATATAAAAAGATCGAGGCAGATATAAAGAAACAGAGGCAAATATAAAAATAAAGGCATATATAAAGAAACAGAGGCAGATATAAATAAACGGGGCAGATATAAAGAAACAGAGGCAGATATAAAGAGACAGAGGCAGAAAAAAAAGAAATAGAGGCAGATAAAAAGAAACAAAAGCAGATATAAAGAAACAGAGGCATATATAAAGAAAAAGATGCAGAAATAAAGAAACAGTGGCTGACACAAAAATAGAGACACATAAAGAAACATAGGCAGATATTAAGAAACAGAGGGAGATATTAAAAAAAGAGGCAGATATAAAGAATCAGAGGCAGATATAAAGAAACAGAGGCATATATAAAGAAACAGAGGCAGAAATAAATAAACAGAATAAGACACAAAAATAGAGACATATAAAGAAACATAGGCAGACATTAAGAAACATAGGGAGATATTAAGAAACAGAGGCAGATATAAAAAAACAGAGGCAGATTTAAAGAAACAGAAGCAGATATAAAAAATAGAGGCAGATATTAAAAAATAGAGGCAGGTATAAAAATACAGGCAGGTATTAAGAAAATGAGGCAGATCTAAAGAAACAGAGACAGATGTAAAGAAACAGAGGCAGATATAAAGAATCAGAGGCAGATATAAAGAAACAGAGGCAGATATAAAAACAAAGGCAGATATAAAGAAAACAGAAGCAGACAAAAAATGGAGACTGACCCAAATAAACTAGAGACAGACACTAAGAATAGAGACAACCCCTAAAATATAAACTGACCCAAAAATGGAGGCAGACTTAAAAAAAAAAAAAAACTTTAGATCCAAAAAATAGATGCAGACAAAAAAAAAAACAGAGGCAGACATAAAAATAGAGGCAGATATAAAAAAATAGACGCAGGTATACAGAAACAGAGGTAAACACAAACATAGAGACAGACGCAAATAACAATTGGAAGGAGCAAACTCTAAAAATAGACTCCTACGTCTAAGGTGAGAACACTAAAAATGGTACGTGCTTCATCTTTGAACACATTAAAGTAATAACAATCTCGAGTATTATTCCAATCTCTGTCTAATGTATTCAGAAAACTATGAACACGAAGTTACAATAATATAGTCAGTGAAGTGCATACTTGAAATATATATACAAAAGTATGAAGAAAACTTGATACGAGTTGTAACAGCTGGGGCATAAGGCTGTAAGGCAGAGAAGAAGATAAATGAATGTGGAATTCTAAACTTCATGGTTTATATTTTTGATGAGGTCATCATTCAAATACCGTCTCTCACATGATATATCCCAAGTGTTTTATGATCTCCAGCCTTTACCTTCTGTGATCAATCAGCTCTGGAAATCTGAAAACTGTTACACGTTCCTGGCGCCTGATACAGGGTGTCCCCATCCCCCAAATCTTCTCTTATTCATCAAATACTACAGACCAGAACTGCAAATAAAGGTCAATTAAATGTAGAATAAACGTAAAAGTAGAGCAGAAAATGAAAATATTAAAATTCATGTACAATGTCAGTTTATCCTTGAAATAAAAAAGAAACCAGTCTTGTTTATCAAAAAAAAAAAAAAAATGAACGGTTATTGTTAATCTTGCCACATTTAGCAATATATGTAAATAACGTTTGAGCTTTGTCAATTTTTTTGTTTTATTATAGTAATATAGTGATAATAATAGCCCCTTCAGTCATTACTGACCATGGGAATGCGCCCATTAGGTGACAGCCGTCGATGCTTTTTGCCCTCGTGTCACCAAATTGGACCGTTCAGTTTTTCTTCCATTTTCCTCCCCCAATCCCCTCCCTGTCTTTATTTCTCATTTTCGCCGCACAGAACTCCGTACTAGTCTTTCTTTCCATTTGTCACACTTCACTACGTATGTCCAGGCAAAGGGTATCGCCCATCCCTGAGAGATTAATTGAATTACTAAACGTGTTAATACCACATTGGCTCTAGGTAGATGAGAGCATGAAGTGTTTGCTTAAGATTGCATAATCACTTCCGATTCGACTGTTTGCAACAGGTGATTATAGATAAACGCAGTCTTGGAAGACATTTGGAAGAGTGAGCAGGAAGTGTGATATAAGTCAACTTTCACAACATTTTACGGATATGCAGGCCACCCTTCTACATTTTCAGCCGGGCTTGAGACCGGCATAGGCGGAGTTCGTCATCGAGACATGAAGCATAACAAACCACACCATATCTAAACCCAATTTCTTTGATGAGTTACTTTCTAGTGTCATTATAACATACATGAAACATTTGGATAGTGACTGTGTTAATGACATCATCTCTTACATAAACAAATAAAGCTGAAGGCAAACCCGAAGCAAATAAAACATAAATCCGACAAGATTAATGGCATGTCTAATATGATCCAAAATTTAAAAAAGACGCCATAATTATAAGATCACCAGGACTTGTGATTATGTTTAGAGACGATCCAGAGCAAAAGGAAAAGAGACAAGCGGCGAAAAGTCTTAAAATAGAAACGTGCAAACTGAAGGAGATGAAGAGAAATTGACAGAAGTAAAAAACAAGAATTAGCAAAACAAGAAAGGTGACAGCAACAAGAAGAATTACGAGAAATACGAGATTTAAGAAAACGATAAGAGGACAGCAGTACCAAGACAGTCAACATAAATACGAATAATAACAAGGAAGGTAATGCGGCCATCGAGAAGAGCAATAGAAAATAGAAAAGGAAAAAGATAGTGCATGCACAGATTAATAAAAAACACAAGAATAAAGGTGAGTCTAGCAGCAATAACGGGAAGAAAAAAAGGATTCATGACAACCTATAGGTTTTCTTTCGTTTCTTCTGCTTTGGACATTTTTGGAAAGTCGCTGTGATCGTGTCCGTAAATTTTGTCATTGTTTTTTTATGTCCTGTCTACGTCTATCATTTCCTCACCTATAGTTTCCATGATATGTCGTGTCCACTTCTCATTTCTTCACCTCTTGTTTCACTGGTATGTCCTTGTCACGTGATTGCCTCTGTGATGATATTTACCGTGATACAACGTTAAAATATCTCCAACGATAAAAAGTAGGGATAAAAATGATGCGTAAGTTACTCGAGTACATGATCGCCCAGGCCGCGGGTCACCACACGCCATGGAAATTAATTTGCTAGACGTGAAAGCAAAACTTTACCCTCGAAACGGGTTGAGAACGGAGATCAAAAGAAGAGAAAAAAAAATATGACTGAACATGTGCTTGCAACTAGCAAGGCTAGAGAGAGACACAATTGGTGGGGAAAGGAGGAAAAAAAATTCACGTCCCAAGTGACACAAGGTAAAGAAATCGACAAAAGGGACCTTAGCTGTTATACGCAACAGTCATTTCTTGGACGCTTTTGCGATAACTTAGTCCGTTTATTTGAATTCAGCGGTTAACGCAGTACAGAAGATTCTCGAACATATTTCAAAAAAATAAATAACCTTGAAAAGTAACTTTTCTTAATAATAATGTTAGGAATATAAAACCTAGCTGGCCGGATGGCCCATCTTGAGCAGTGAAATAATATGCTTTCATTTATACAGACGGATAGATAATAAAAAAGATATTGACCAAAGACTGTGTTGTTCATATCAGCGAGCGACTGCATTGGAACAAAAATTGTCAATTTTCAAAGTAAACGCGCCTTGAGACGCAAGTGCTAAAATCTAGTTAGTATGCAAGAGAGGGGGAGTAGCGGACAGAGGTGGCTAAAAATAACTTTATAGGCAAAATTGTGTAGGGGAGGACAGAGTTGGTTCAAAAAAACAAGTGTTTTGTTTTGTGAAACGCAAGTAGAGACGGACGAACCAACAGACAATAAGACATACTTGACTGAGGTATGACTGAAGTGCCTTTTTTTAAGGGGTTTGAATTTCAAATAAGTAAAGCGCTGATTGGCCACAGATAAACATATTATCGGCGCTCAGACGCGCATCTTGGCCATTCTGCATAAGTTGTCCTAGTAGACACAGTAATTAATTAATGGTGATATTTCCCAAGCTAATTGAAAGATTTAGAGGGACGCCATAATACAGCCAGCAGCTCAGCTGAGTTTTGCTAGTATCTACTGTGTTCTATATTCATAATTCTGGTAAGATAAAGTATTTATTTGTACATTTTAATATTTGTTTAAGGTTCGAGTGATTTGATACTGCAATAGCATAATCTGTTCCTTACAACAAGTAAGGGTTCGCTCTAGACCCCCCGCCCCAGTTCAGGGTCTAGAGACAAATAAAATACATAAACTCCAGCAAGGATTATGAAAGGCGGATCAAGTGTTGAGATCAGTGAAACATATCACCTATCATATTCTATGGCAAGAAACTAATAATTATATTTCAGAATATGTAGTCTGGGGGAACGTATCCTATGTGAAACCAACTTGGTAGGTGTGCTGTATGGTCAGAGAGATCTGACCCTGTCTATGTGGTGTTGTTGTATAATGTTGTGTGTAGTAGTGGCTCAGGAGGTAGAGTTCTGACACATGACCAATACTTTTATTTCAGAACTGTGGGTTTTTTATTTGGCACCAATGTGGTGTCAAATGAGGTGTTGAATTATACCAGAAGGGACCGTGCAGTAAATATTTTAGCAGAGCAGCCTTTATTTGCCCCCAAGCACGGAGAGGTGGGGACACCAGATTCCTTTATTTGCCCCCAAGCACGGAGAGGCGGGGCCACCACATTCCAGCACCAGATTCCAGCTCCAGAACTACTCACACCAGATAAGTGAGCGTCTGGTCTGCTGGAGAGTCACCAACTTCTTTTAACAACACTAACTATATCCCCATTAATAAATGGACAGTGTTATTAGCCATATACAGGGAGTGATGAGGCCACTCCAACAGCACATCCATTCATCATTCTCCCAGTAAAATTAAAAATAAACAGTAGTAATATTAAATATTATTGTGAAATACATATGTACACACCTTTCATTTATTATGCCATATATTCATGCATTTCATTTCTAATTTCAAAACCTTTCATATGTTCTGACCAAATTAAAACCTTGGTTCAGAACAAATAAACTTAAAGAAAATATTAATATCCAAAAATTTTACACAGCTTGAGTTAGTTCAGTGTGTTGTAACAATTTTATTAATACTATTAGACTTGTAAAATATATATGTGTGTGTATGTACACTACCACCACACATTACATATCATTACCCTAGAATCTTAACGTAGCCACATTCATTAGTAAAAAAAGATAGGTGTGAGGTCGTAGTGGTAGCAAGAAGGGCCTTCTGTCTATTCACAGCTACATTTATCTCAGGAGCCTTCACAGCTGACCTCATACTTCAAATTAAGTAATATTACAATCATACAATACCATCAAAACCACTACATATATTGGGGTCTCTTGTTCCTGGATCATTAGCCTATCAATAATATTAGGATCTCCTGGTGGGAGAATTAAATTAAGGGAACAAATTATAAAAATTGTGTCCCTTAAAATTAAAAGTGAAAATAAAAGTTGGTGAATCTTCACAGCCAGTGATAATTAATTAGTTAACTGGTTAAGTATAATTAATTTAAACTATAGTAATTAGAATTGCTTTAGTGGTTGGACATTTTATTTTGCTTATTACTATAGTGTCTAAAAAGTATGGCGGAGCTGGCAAAATTTAGATCAGCTGCTGTGCTAACGGCGAAGGAGATGGGAATGGATGGTCAGATTTTAATTCAATATGTAACGGCTGAATGTGATAAATATATTGAACGGGAAGAAAGAAGATTAGAAAAAGAGGTTGAAAGAAAATTAGAGGCTGAAAGAGTAGCTGAAGAGAAGAGGTTACAAATTGAGGCTGATAGAGAAATTAAGAGGCTGCAGATTGAGGCAGAAGAGAAACGACAGCAAAGGGAAGCAGAAGATAAAAAGGCCGAAAGGGAGGCAGAAGATAAAAAGGCCGAAAGGGAGGCAGAAGATAGAAGGTTGCAAAGGGAGCACGAATTACGACTAAGGGAGCTGGAATTACAAGGCCAGGCTCCTGAAAATGGTGCCAGCCCTTTTGCCTCAGATGCTACGCCCAGTCTGGGAGCCTCAAACTCAGCTATGGGGTTCCATTTAGACCATTTTGTTGAAAAAGACGATGACATAGAGGGGTACCTAGGACGTTTTGAGTTATTAGCTACTACATATGGGTTAGAGAGAGAGAGGTGGAGTTTAAAGCTATCACAGGGACTGAGAGGTACTTCTTATGAAGTCTTTGCAAAAATGAACAGAGAAGACCAAGACAATTATGACATGTTAAAGCAGGCTTTATTATTAAGGTACGAAAAAAATGCTGAATTTTATCGTAAGAAATTTAGAAATGCCAAATTGTTGTCTGGGGAGACATACCACCAATTCTCTGCCAGACTGGAAACCTATTTGGAGAAATGGACTGCTCTGGGGAAGACCCAAGATCTGAAAGAGATGATCATGATTGAGCAATTGAGAGAGTCCATGGCTCCAGACATGAGAAAATTTCTCATGGAACAAGGTGCAGAGAAGTTGGGGGAGGTTTTAAATGTTGCTGAGAGGTATCAGGCAGCCCAGGCAGAGGTAAGTGGTGCTAAAAAGAAGCACATAGACAATTTTAAAGCTCCACAGCAATTTAATAAATTTGATAACAGAGAACAAAGTAATAAAGGTAGGACAAACTTTGAACGGCCAAGAAATGACTACCGCGACAGAAACTCACAGTTCAATGACCAAAAATCCAACGAAAGAAAACCGTTTAACCAAGGAAAAAGATGGTGTAAATGGTGCAAGAGAGATAACCATAACACCGAATTTTGTAGAAGGAAACCTTCAAACATTGCTGCAATGAAGTCGGGGACTCAACGATTAAAGGTTAATCCTAATGGACAGCAGGAACCTTATCACCCCCCAGTTTGTGAGGATGTTATTTGTAATGGGGTCACCATAAGGTGCCTTTATGATACAGGTTTGGATTATGATTCAGTTGTGAAGTCTAGCCTAGTGAACCCAAGTCAGTATACCACAGAAACAGTGGAAATACAAGGGGCAACTAAGGACATACCACTCATGACACTTCCCATCGCAAGGATAACGGTGAAAACTCGCTATGTGGAAGGAGAAATCAGAGCAGCAGTGATAGATGAACCAATCTACCCTCTGATATTGGGGTGTAGATACGTCTTCTTGGGGAATCCCGAGAAACCTGTGATCATGGCGACAGTGCAGACCAGGTCACAGAAGAAGGAGGAAGAAGGTGAACCTATAAATGCTCATCCAGAGGAGATGAGGAAGGCGCAGGCTGAGGATAGGACACTCAAGCCATGTTTTAAAAAATTGCCCAAATGCCACACACCTCCGAGCAAGGGGGAATATTTTATGAAGAACAAACTATTATACAGAAAGGCCGGAACTGGAACAAATGGTCACAACCAGCTGGTCCTTCCCACTTCATATAGGGATAAAGTGATGGAACTCGGGCATGCGATTCCCTTCAGTGGTCACATGGGGATCAGCGCCACAGGACAGCGTATAGCTTGTCATTACTTCTGGCCAGGGATAACGGAGGATATAAAAAGATATGTCAAATCCTGTCCAGAATGTCAAAGGGTAGCTCCAAAGCACTGGACTGCTCCTGCAACTCTAGGGGAAATGCCCATAGTGGGAACACCTTTTGAGAGGGTTGCAGTGGATATTGTGGGACCTCTCACTCGGACCAAGAGGAGGAACAGTTACATCCTTACTCTGGTGGACACTTGTTCTATGTGGGGAGAGGCGGTAGCCCTGCCATCAATTGATTAAAAACATGTAGCAGAGGCACTACTTACAATATTCACCCGATTAGGATTCCCGCATCAAATCTTGACGGATAATGGCTCCCAGTTCAAGGGGAAACTAACGGAAGAAGTTTTTAAGCTATTTCAAGCCAGACACTTTCATTGTAGTCCGTACCATCCGCAAGGGAACGGCCAGGTAGAGAGGTTCAACGGGACTCTCATTTCTATCCTGAGAAAGCTGGCACACGAAAAACCGGATCTGTGGGATCAATTCCTGCCCGCCGCGTTGTTTGCGTATCGGGAGGTACCACATAGTTCAACCGGGATGGCTCCCGCAACTCTGCTATTTGGGAGACCAATAAAAGGTCCACTAGAAGCACTATTAAGGACCTGGACAGATGAGAAGGCGGAAGAGACTGTTACCTCATCTTATCAATACGTGAACGAACTGACCACTCGTTTGAAAGCTGGATGGAAACTGGCAAATGATAATTTGAAACAAGCCAGGAAGAAACATGCAGCGTATTTTAATAGGAAGGCAAAGGACAGAGAACTAGCTGTGGGAGAGAAGGTGCTGCTTCTACTACCCGGCAGCCAGAATAAATTACAAATTGGATGGCAAGGTCCATATACGGTTCTAGAGAAGGTGTCTAGAACAAACTATAAAATTGACAAAAAGGGGAAGGAGAAAGTTTATCATGTAAACCTGTTAAAGAAGTATCTGGACAGACCACTCCAGGAAAGCACCCCCTTACTGACCTTGGCTATCGCAACTCAAATGCAAAAGGAACCACTCACCTCGCATGAATACCCATTACATCCTTGTGAAACAGCAGCACAGGTAAAAGTCAGTAAGCACCTGACTAAAAACCAGAGGGAGAGAGTTCAACAGGTTCTGGAGGAACATACAGATGTATTAACAGATAAACCAGGCCATACAAATTTGCTACAGTATGACATGAAACTGGTAGACACAAACCCAATCTGTATGAGAGCCTATTCTATTCCGTTCGCGAAGGAGAAGGCATTGAAGGAAGAAATAGATTATTTATTGAAGGAGGGGATTATTTCGCACAGTGAATCATCTTTTAGTTCTAGTGTCGTTTTGTTGAGAAAACCGTCTGGGGAACACAGACTGTGCATAGATTACAGGAAACTGAATGCTGTCGCAGAAGGACAAGTGGATCCATTACCAGACACAAAACAGTTATTTGCCAGATTAAACAAGGCAAAATACTTTTCAAAGGTGGATCTTAGTAAAGGCTATTACCAGATTCCAGTGAAGCCTGAAGTGAGACCTTATTTGGTCTTTAGCACTTCGGATGGACATTATGAATTCAACATGCTACCATTCGGACTGAAAAATGCTCCGAGTGTATTTTCAAGGATGATGCGCAAATTGTTGGATCCCCTGAATAACCCATGTATCACGAATTTCATGGATGATATTCTCGTCGCCACAGAGACATTTGAAGAACACATTGACGCTCTAAAAATGTTATTTAAGAGGCTTAGGGAGGCGAACTTAACTGCTAGGCCAACAAAATGTTGTATTGGATGCAAAGAGTTGGAATTCTTGGGACACACTGTATATCAGGGTAACATGACCCCTGATCCCAAGAACTTGGAAAAACTGCAGAGAGCACCTAGACCACAAACAAAAAAGGACGTGCGATCATTCGTGTCGTTATGCGGATTTTATCAAAAATATATCAAAGATTTTAACTCTATTTGTGCTCCTCTGACTGATCTGACTAGCAAGGGACTTCCAGATAAAATTATTTGGACTGCGCAAAGTGAATTAGCGTTCCAAGACTTAAAGGAAAAACTCACTAGCAAGCCTATTCTCAAACTGCCTGATTTGACACAGGACTTTGTCTTAAGAACAGATGCAAGTAATGTAGGACTCGGGGCGGCTTTGTTGCAAAGATCATCTTCACCTGATGGGGAACTGAACCCAGTCGCTTATGCAAGCCGCAAATTGAATAAGGCGGAGCAAGGATATTCCACAAGCGAAAAAGAATGTTTAGCGTTAATCTGGGCAATAAAGAAGTTTTAAATCTATCTGTATGGTAGGACTTTTGTGGTCGAGACGGATCATCAGCCCCTCGTTTTCTTATCTCAGGCTAAGCATGAAAACGCAAGATTGCTGAGGTGGTCTTTATTGCTTCAACCTTATCAGTTTAGTATCCGATATATCCCAGGCAAATTGAATATCGGTGCAGATTTCCTCAGTCGGCATCCCTGTGATCAAAATTAGAGTAGTGGCAGGCGTGAGGAGAGATTTTATCTATGTGTATCACTGGTTTTGGAACTTGCCGTAGGCATGTTTTCAAGTGGGGAGATGTGTGATGATATTTACCGTGATACAACGTTAAAATATCTCCAACGATAAAAAGTAGGGATAAAAATGATGCGTAAGTTACTCGAGTACATGATCGCCCAGACCGCGGGTCACCACACGCCATGGAAATTAATTTGCTAGACGTGAAAGCAAAACTTTACCCTCGAAACGGGTTGAGAACGGAGATCAAAAGAAGAGAAAAAAAAATATGACTGAACATGTGCTTGCAACTAGCAAGGCTAGAGAGAGACACAATTGGTGGGGAAAGAGGAGGAAAAAAATTCACGTCCCAAGTGACACAAGGTAAAGAAATCGACAAAAGGGACCTTAGCTGTTATACGCAACAGTCATTTCTTGGACGCTTTTGCGATAACTTAGTCCGTTTATTTGAATTCAGCGGTTAACGCAGTACAGAAGATTCTCGAACATATTTCAAAAAAATAAATAACCTTGAAAAGTAACTTTTCTTAATAATAATGTTAGGAATATAAAACCTAGCTGGCCGGATGGCCCATCTTGAGCAGTGAAATAATATGCTTTCATTTATACAGACGGATAGATAATAAGAAAGATATTGACAAAAGACTGTGTTGTTCATATCAGCGAGCGACTGCATTGGAACAAAAATTGTCACTAATTTTCAAAGTAAACGCGCCTTGAGACGCAAGTGCTAAAATCTAGTTAGTATGCAAGAGAGGGGGAGTAGCGGACAGAGGTGGCTAAAAATAACTTTATAGGCAAAATTGTGTAGGGGAGGGCAGAGTTGGTTCAAAAAAAACAAGTGTTTTGTTTTGTGAAACGCAAGTAGAGACGGACGAACCAACAGACAATAAGACATACTTGACTGAGGTATGACTGAAGTGACTTTTTTTGAAAGGGGTTTGAATTTCAAATAAGTAAAGCGCTGATTGGCCGCAGATAAACATATTATCGGCGCTCAGACGCGCATCTTGGCCATTCTGCATAAGTTGTCCTAGTAGACACAGTAATTAATTAATGGTGATATTTCCCCAAGCTAATTGAAAGATTTAGAGGGACGCCATAATACAGCCAGCAGCTCAGCTGAGTTTTGCTAGTATCTACTGTGTTCTATATTCATAATTCTGGTAAGATAAAGTATTTATTTGTACATTTTAATATTTGTTTAAGGTTCGAGTGATTTGATACTGCAATAGCATAATCTGTTCCTTACAACAAGTAAGGGTTCGCTCTAGACCCCCCGCCCCAGTTCAGGGTCTAGAGACAAATAAAATACATAAACTCCAGCAAGGATTATGAAAGGCGGATCAAGTGTTGAGATCAGTGAAACATATCACCTATCATATTCTATGGCAAGAAACTAATAATTATATTTCAGAATATGTAGTCTGGGGGAACTTATCCTATGTGAAACCAACTTGGTAGGTGTGCTGTATGGTCAGAGAGATCTGACCCTGTCTATGTGGTGTTGTTGTATAATGTTGTGTGTAGTAGTGGCTCAGGAGGTAGAGTTCTGACACATGACCAATACTTTTATTTCAGAACTGTGGGTTTTTATTTGGCACCAATGTGGTGTCAAATGAGGTGTTGAATTATACCAGAAGGGACCGTGCAGTAAATATTTTAGCAGAGCAGCCTTTATTTGCCCCCAAGCACGGAGAGGTGGGGACACCAGATTCCTTTATTTGCCCCCAAGCACGGAGAGGCGGGGCCACCACATTCCAGCACCAGATTCCAGCTCTAGAACTACTCACACCAGATAAGTGAGCGTCTGGTCTGCTGGAGAGTCACCAACTTCGTTTTAACAACACTAACTATATCCCCATTAATAAATGGACAGTGTTATTAGCCATATACAGGGAGTGATGAGGCCACTCCAACAGCACATCCATTCATCATTCTCCCAGCAAAATTAAAAATAAACAGTAGTAATATTAAATATTATTGTGAAATACATATGTACACACCTTTCATTTATTATGCCATATATTCATGCATTTCATTTCTAATTTCAAAACCTTTCATATGTTCTGGCCAAAATAAAACCTTGGTTCAGAACAAATAAACTTAAAGAAAATATTAATATCAAAAATTTTACACAGCTTGAGTTAGTTCAGTGTGTTGTAACATTTTATTAATACTATTAGACTTGTTAAATATATATGTGTGTGTATGTACACTACCACCACACATTACATATCATTACCCTAGAATCTTAACGTAGCCACATTCATTAGTAAAAAAAGATAGGTGTGAGGTCGTAGTGGTAGCAAGAAGGGCCTTCTGTCTATTCACAGCTACATTTATCTCAGGAGCCTTCACAGCTGACCTCATACTTCACATTAAGTAATATCACAATCATACAATACCATCAAAACCACTACAGCCTCCCCTGACTTTGCAGTAGTTGTCCACTAATGGTCACAACGCAAGCGTATCTAAAAGTAGGTTGTCCAAGAATGTGGCGTTGGCTATTGCACGCCACATGTCAGAGAACAACCAAGAGTTTGGTGTTCGTGAGCGCGGCACGGAAAAGATTTATCGCTATGTGTATTGCGCACATGACGTGGACAGTTCGGGGATAGAAACGTAGAGAGCTAGTGTTTACCCTGAAGGGTGTGTCTTGTGTTTTTCACCGATGGTAGATATTTGGAAACTGTTTAATGGACAATGTATTCAAAGATATCCAGGTTTACCGAAATGAAATTATCAAATGAAATATGATCAGATAGTGTTTATGTGGAAACACTGGATGGAGAATTGGATGAAATTAACCTGTATTGCAATGCCATGTGATGATGTCCAGTGTACGTTGATTAAATATTGAAATGTCAACAGAGTTTGCAAGTCGATATAATTCCCGTTGATTTGAGTCATTGGAATTACAGTTACATAATTTGATTGTGGCTGTTATGAACCTTGAGGACACTATATCTAATATTCCTAGACACAGTTGAAAACGAGCATACGACTCAACTGAATAGTATAAACTTTTGACGCCACAGATATGGGAGGCTCAGTCCGTTGGAGATGATTTAATTTTTTCAAATATATACAAGGTTGTACTTGGGAAATTACGCAAGATAAATAATTTCTGGAATCACAAGAAATCGCAGTTTTATTGGGGAGAGGTCATGCCAAGACCTTGGACTGTTTTTGAAGACGTTAATGCCAAACAACATACACGGCATATTCAATTGAAGTCGCTTATCATGAATCTGATTGCCTAAATACATCTCCAGATTATCGTCTCTATATATTGCAATAACAAGGAGTTTCGATGAATCTTTTCGCTACGACGCCATTGCACGGTAAATTTCTGTCAAGAACCGTTACAGCAAGGTCACCTTAACGGACCCTATCATCTTGAATTAAACTTACCAGTGGACATTTATTATATGAATAACAACTATCTTAACATGAATCGTGAGGATCTGTATGATATCCATAACAAGTCTTTCAAGCCTGACGTCACATCAAGTCTCTGATGTCCGAGAAATGATTTCGTTTGTCTGCAACATGCAAGAAGGATGATTAAATCATTTACGTACGTCATCAAACAGATTTGCTGACCACATCGATTTCGTTATCAGGATCGTGTACCTGTATCTTGAACAGGACTCTCAGACGTTGTTTTTGAACTCAGACTTTACATTCTTTCGTTGACCCTGGTGTACTTCATAGATTCAAGGCTACTTTGCGAGGATGAATGCTTCTTGTCTTTTATTCAGATAAGTGAATATATGTATGTAATGTCATGGTCTCGAGTCTTAAAAATGTCAGGCACATCTTGTTTTGTGTATCTTTTATGTTTTCTTTTTTCTTGTGGACGGTTGGTGGGAACGACACTCAATTATATCCTTGGATGAATTTAGTTGTCGTCGTTCTTTAGATTTTGATTGTATTGGTCTCTTTCGGGGATTCAGCATTCGGTGCTGTCGTATTTCCGTTCTGACTGAGATTAACATTTTCTTGGTTGTTTAGCTGTGCTGTCAAGTAACATACTGTCGTGTAGTTCTTTTTTAGTTCAGTATGGTTATGTTCGTACCCGTAGGTCTTCTCTGACTTTCTTTTTATTATGTACATCAGTTCTGTCTGATTGTATCTCGTCCTGTACTGTTCATTGGCAGTGGAAACAGTTGTTTTATTATATTGCAGAATTTTATGACTTAGGGGTGATGTGGTCGGGCAGATAGGGCTCGTGATCCTTGGTTGGTAGCTTATCTAAGAGAAGGAACTCTGAAATCAAACCACCGCTGCCTTGCGGGAATATCCATATATGGAATTGGCTTCTGGAGTAAACCCTGAGGATAAATCAAGAGTCGGAGTCCCTAAGGCAGTCTAATGTCGATTCTACATTATTCTGGCAACTCCTGCGACATGGCTGGTACCAAACTGTATCGGCTACTGCCGTTCCTTTGGATCCACCGGCTATGTGGAGAGGGGGAACATGCTGCATGGGCAACAGCTTGATCTCCATATAACTGTGCCCAAGCTCGCGCCCTGGAGAGGACACTCCAGCTTCACCCTATAGGTGTCGGCAAAACACGGGAAGTAGCAGTTACCGGTTATAAGCATTTTGCCCAATTGGCGTAGGGCATGGCGCCAGGGGCTACTTCCGACAGTGGGAGAGGTTCTAGGATCTCACTGGACAGCTACCGCCCGCTTCAAGCTGGGCAGCCCCCAGTCAATAAGGTGTTGTCCCGCCACTGTCTGCTTTCCCCATTGGGTGCATGGGGATTAGGGTCAAACCCGAACTGTGGACAGAAAATTTTGCACCAAGCAATTATAGAAAAAATAGAAATAAGCAAACTCTCAGATTGGGATGCTGGAACGTCCGGACTATGTTGACTGGACTATCCGAAAACCTACAGGATGTAAACGATGTAAGGAAGACAGCCATAATTAATGATGAGCTTAAACGACTTCAGGTGGATATAGCTGCACTTCAGGAAATGCGCCTGGCGGGCTCTGGAACGGTGAGCGAGAAGGACTACACATTTTATTGGCAAGGGAAAGATCTTAATAAAGCTAGAGAACACGGAGTAGGTTTTGCGGTCAAAAAATCGCTAACTAAAATGGTTGAACCAGGCGAGAATGGATCAGAACGCCTGTTAACGCTCCGCCTGCAAACTAGCACAGGTCCCATCACCCTTGTCAGTGTGTATGCTCCTACTCTGTACTCTGCCTCAGAAGCTAAAGATGAGTTCTACGAGAATCTAACAGAAATTATCAAAAGCATACCTAGGCAAGAACAGCTTGTTCTCCTTGGTGACTTTAACGCTAGAGTGGGTGCCGATAATGTTTCATGGCCTTCATGTCTGGGCAGGTTTGGTATTGGCAAGATGAATGAAAATGGACAACGGCTCTTAGAGTTGTGCGTCCACCATGACCTCTGCGTGACCAACACCTACTTTCAGACAAAACCCCAGCATAAGGTGTCATGGAGACACCCACGATCCAAGCACTGGCACCAACTTGACCTGATTCTCGTCAGAAGGCCACTCCTCAGGTATGTGCTCTCCACGCGCTCGTACCATAGTGCAGACTGTGATACAGATCACTCCTTGGTTTGCTGCAAAATCAGAGCACAACCAAGAAAACTCTATCGTGTCAGACATGAAGGGAAACCACGCATTGATACCAGCAAGATGTCAGACCCTTTCATGATCGCTCAATTCACTGCGACCTTCGAGAAAGTGCTCAATAGCCCTCAGCATGGTGATACTATTACAGAGAACTGGGAGCATCTACGGAACACCATTCAAAGTACTGCACTTGCCACCTTTGGTAAGAAAACAGCAAAGTCAAATGACTGGTTTGATGCTTCATCAGATGTGATGGCACCTGTCATTGAAGCTAAGCGCAGTGCTATGAATGAATACAAACGTTCACCGAGTGCCAGAACCCTACAGATCCTGAGGGCTACGAGAAGCAAAGTTCAACAAACTGCTCGACGCTGTGCAAATGACTACTGGCTCCAGCTCAGTGAGAGCATCCAGATCGCAGCGCAAACAGGCAACATTAGACAAATGTATGACGGTATAAAGAAAGCACTTGGCCCCCATAAAAGTAAGATGGCACCGCTAAAAACCATCAGCGGAGAGAAGCTAACCGATAAGGGTAAGCAGATGGAGAGGTGGGTCGAGCACTACTCTGAGCTTTACGCTAGAGACAATACCGTTATGCCTGCAGCCCTTGATGGTGTCAACAGTCTGCCAACTATGGAGGAGCTGGATGCCGAACCAACATTAGAGGAACTCAGCAAGGCCATTGATAGCTTGGCCTCTGGCAAAGCACCAGGCAGTGATGGGATTCCTCCTGATTTAATCAAATGCTGTAAGAGCACGCTATTAAATCCTCTGCATAGGATACTGTGCCGGTGCTGGGAAGAGACAACTATTCCTCAAGACATGCGAGATGCCAAGATTGTAACACTGTATAAAAATAAAGGAGACAGAAGTGATTGCAATAACTACAGAGGCATCTCTCTTCTTAGTATTGTTGGTAAGGTTTTTTCCAAAGTCATCTTAATGCGACTACACAAGTTAGCTGAGCGCATATATCCAGAGTCACAGTGTGGATTCCGAGCTGGCAGATCAACAACAGACATGATCTTCTCTCTCCGCCAGCTTCAGGAAAAATCAAGAGAGCAGAAAAGACCATTATATATCGCCTTTATAGACCTCACAAAAGCATTCGACCTGGTTAGTAGGGATGGACTCTTTAAAATCCTCCTGAAAATAGGCTGCCCTTCTAAAATGCTGGAAATGATAAAGTCATTCCATGACGGCATGAAGGGAACAGTCCAATATGCTGGAAGCACGTCACAGCCCTTTGATATACGAAGTGGCGTTAAACAAGGCTGTGTTCTGGCTCCGACCCTCTTCGGGATCTTCTTTGCCTTACTCTTGAAACATGCATTCAGAGATGCAACTGAAGGAATATGCCTTCACACTAGGTCAGATGGCCGTCTGTTTAATCTTTCAAGGCTGAAGGCAAAAACAAAAATCAGGAGGGTCACTATAAGAGACGTGTTGTTTGCTGATGATGCTGCAGTCATCACTCAAAGCCAACAGGAGCTTCAGAGCTTGATGAATCGCTTCACTAAAGCATGCAAGGACTTTGGCCTCACAATAAGTCTAAAGAAAACGAATGTGCTGAGTCAGGATGTGGGTGCTGCACCAGTTATCACTATCGATAACTATGAATTGGCAGTGGTGCACCACTTCACATACCTAGGGTCTACCATCAATGACAAACTCTCACTGGATACAGAAATCGACAGCCGCATTGGCAAAGCTGCAGCTACCTTTGCCCGCCTCACATCGCGTGTTTGGGGAAACTCTAAACTCACAATGAAGACCAAAGCTTCGGTATATAATGCCTGCGTCACCAGCACACTCCTATATGGCAGCGAGACCTGGACGACCTATGCTAAGCAAGAAAGAAGGCTCAATACCTTCCATTTGCGGTGTCTACGCCGCATCCTCGGCATCTCGTGGAAAGATAAAGTGACAAATGTCGAGGTGTTGTCACGTGCTGGCCTTCAAAGTATGTATACGCTTCTTAGACAGCGCAGACTTTGCTGGCTTGGCCATGTTCGCCGCATGGAAGATGGTCGCATCCCAAAAGATATCTTCTACGGACAATTAGCAGATGGCAAGAGAACAGTTGGGCGACCACAGCTGAGGTTCAAAGATGTGTGCAAGAGAGATATGAGGGCACTGGACATGGATCCAGCAACATGGGAGGATGAAGCTGCCGATCGCACTAAGTGGCGATGCTATATACGGCGCCACCTCAGATTGGGCGAAGAGAGGCTCACACAAGAAGCAGAGGTGAGGAGAAAACGTCGAAAGGAGCACCAGGAAAATAAGCAGCTGAGGGCTGTCACCTCAGGGGCGCATTCCCATAGTCAGTTATGACTGAAGGGGCTATTATTATTATTATTATTATTATTATTATTATTATTATTATTATGACTTTTTACACTGTTGTCTTTTTCCTTATTTGTTTCCGGCCTTGTCTTTTGGTCTTTTGTCTGATGTTATATTATAGCATGCTTTTAAATAGGTATTAATGGCGATATTTATTACTTGCTGGTGATTATATTATATTGTTATTTGCTGATATGTTAATATATACTATTATTACAGATACGTTGGGGGAGTAGCGGATAAGTATCATATACTTAATAGACAAGTATATCACACAATACGAATAAATACTGTATATACAGTTGGTTTTGAATAAGGTTTGATTTACCTTACGACTAAGTATAGTTATTTAGCTACAAGTGGGAGAGATGTACATTTTGCATCTCTATCCCATTAATCGTTTATTCCATTATGGCCGACTTTGTAAAAGTTAAAGCAGGATTTATACAAAATGGGATGGATTTTGGTTTCTCAGGCGATGATCTTGTAGCCTATGTAAATAAAGAAATAGCTGAATACAAAGAAAGAGAAGAGAGAGAGAGAGAGAGAGAGAGAGAGAGAGAGAGAGAAGAAAAGAGAGAAGAGAGAGAAGAGAGGGAACATGAAAGAATGGAGAGAATTCGTTTAGCAGAAATTGCTGCAGAACAGGCGAAATTTGAAAAAGAAAAAACTTTTGAGTTGGAAAAATTGCGTTTACAATCTTATGGTACAAAGGAATCTTTTGGTACGGGATCGTCTAAGATTATAAATTTAAAATTGCCAACTTCTTCACCATTGCATGATGACGTAGGATTTTATATTTTGAGATTTGAATCAAGGGTTATTGCTTTAAATTTATCTAAGGCTTCATGGCCTGAACATTTTGTCGCGTTACTCACAGGTGAATCGTTACAAATATTCTTTAGCATTGCCGATGATAAAAGAAATGACAATAAATACATAAAAGCGGTGTTCCTTCGCAAATATTGTTTGAACGAAGAAGGATATCGTCTAAAATTTAAATCTGTGGTTCCTGTTGAGGGTAAAGATTTCGAAGACTTTGTGTCTTCGGTGAAGATGTGTCTTAACAGATGGATCGAACAATCAAATATTACTAAAACTTTCGAGGGTATATGTGATCTCTTCTTAAGAGACACAATTTTATCTGCTGAAAATTCGGAAATTGTCTCATTCCTTCAAGAAATGAAGCCTACGAATATAGGAGAAATGGAAAAGTTAGGTCAACAATTTTTATTCGCACACCCAAACTTGTCTTTAAGCAAAACTAGGGTCTTGGAAACTTTGCCTGCGAGTGCGGCTGCTCATGACAGATCACGCACTCGTAGCATGGACCGGCGGTATAGGGAAGACTATCACAACTCATACAGAGGTAGATTAAATTTCCATTATAATCGCTCGCCGTCACGGGGTGGAGAGAGGCGAAACTGTAACCATGATAATAATAATTCATTGCCCAGAAAAAAAAACAATATGCATATAATAATTACAGTAACAAACATGACGTCTCATCACCATCGCGTAATGATTCTTCTCGCACGGACAGTAAAGGGTATTCTCGGTCTGATCGTCCAGTGGATTGGAGAGGACTACATTTTTCTAGAAGTCAAAGTAGAGCAAGATCGCAAGCTCATGCTTGTCAGATTAAGGATGATAAGGGTAATAATGACAATAATGAGAATAACACTCACGCCAATGCATGTAATTTTGATCTTGAGAATAGTAGTAATTGCACAGATTGTATGACGTTATTTCAACCTGGGTCGACACCACGCCTGAAATGTGGACATGCCCTTCCAGTTTTAGCCTTACAGGACAGGGTTGGCTCCCTCGTATATCCATAGGGGTTTGTATTTGACACGCCCGTTTCAATATTACGTGACAGTGGATGCACCACCTTTGGACTAAGGAATAAACTAATTCCTCCTTATTGTTTTAGGGGGCTTCAGTGAAGTGCGTAACTTTTGGTGGAACTGTCGAATGTTATCAACTGGCAGATGTGGAAATAGACACTCTTTTCTTTTCTGGAAAATTAGAGTGTGTAGTCTCGATCGACCTTGTTGTAATTTGATTATAGGTAATATAAAGGTAATTAAAGAATGTTCTGAAAAGAATATTCTTAATTGGGAGAGAAAGAATCCTTCCTTTGCTAACGCTATTACAACCAGAGCACAACAAGCTGCAGAAACAAATGAATTAAATTCTTCTCTACACACTCATTACATTACAACTTGTCATTACATTGACAAAAGTATATTTATTGCTCAACAACAACAGGATCCTTCTTTGGGACATTCATTCCCATTAGCCAATGCTCGAACTATTAAACATTCTAAAATATCAATACATTGGTTTCAATATCAGGATAATACTATAATACGATGTTTTGATGATTATTCTTTCATTCTCAGACAAGTTATAGTACCTACGTCATTTCGCGCACTAGTTTTGTCAAATGCACATGACGTAACATTTGCTGGACATACGGGAATTTCCCGTTCGTCTTATAGATTACCAAAACATTTTTATTGGCCTGGTGTTAATAAAGACATTTTAACTTATTGTAAGTCTTGCACTGAATGTCAAAGTGTCGCACGCAAAGGTGCGCATCAATCAGCACACTTACAGGTCACAGATATAGCTGTACGCCCTTTTTTCAAAATGGCTATTGACATCATCGGACCACTATCTGTAAAGCCTTCCAGAGGTTTTCAATACATATTAACGTGTATTGACCTTTGCACAAGATGTCCAGAAGCCATTCCTATGAAACATATTACCTCAGTGTCGGTGACAGATGCGTTGCTGGCTATAATCTCACGCATCAGATTTCCAGAGGAAATCCTATCCGATCATGGATCTCAGTTCGTGTCAGGTATGATGTCTGAGGTTTTCACCACACTTCGTATACGTCATTCTCTTAGTGCTAGATTTCACCCTATATCAAACTGGGTCGTGGAACGTTGGAATAGTATATTAAAACAATTGTTGGGGAAGGTGACTACATCATATCCTCAGGAGTGGGATCGTTTCATTCCTGCTGTACTGTTTGCGTGCAGATAGGTTCCTAATCATACAGGTTTTTCCCCTTTTCAGTTAGTATTTGGGGCTAACCCAAGAGGTCCAATGTCTCTTTTACACCCCACGTGACCCGAATATGTACCATGGGTGAATAATAATGGGAAATTCAGTTATCAATACGTTACAGACTTACGCCAACATCTTGTTGATGCATGTCAGGTGGCAACTAAAGCATCTGAGCTGGCTAAATATAAGACCAGATCTCGCATTAATCGGGATAGACGACTAACTTCTTTCTCGATCAATGACGATGTTTTTGTTCTCTTGCTACTCAAAGTAGATTACTTGCTAGTAACATGGCAAGGTCCGTTCAAAGTGGTTGCAAAGAAAATGGACGTGGACTACGTCATCGATATAAGGGGTAAACAAAAAACATTCCACGTCAACATGCTCCTACCATACATCACTCGTCCTCCTGAGTTACAATTCATTTTTGATGCTATCATAAAACAACCTACCCATCATGCATCTATCGCTTTGGTTGATGAGGGACAAACCAGCTTTGCTGATGTACCTTCCACGTTTCCGGTAGCACCTATCAAGTCTTCGGAAACATGGGTTGATGTTATAATCTGTCCTGAATTACCAGCAGGTCATATGGATCAGATTCGGTCTATGTTGGTATCCTTTCAAGATGTTCTGTCTGATCTTCCTGGACGTACCAACATTATTACTCATGAAATCAAATTGTCAGATTACACTCCGATTTCATTAAGACCATTCGCGATTCCTTTACATATTAGAGATCAAGTTGAAAGTGAGGTGGATGGTATATTAAAACTGGGTGTTATTTCATCATCTGATTTACCGTTCTGTTTTCCTATTGTGGCGTTTCGAAAAAAGGATAAGTCAATTCGTATTTGTATTGACTTTCGTCGCCTTAACAAGGTGACCATATCCGATTCTGAACCAATGCCTTTGCTGGAGGATTTGTTGCCACGCCTGTCATCCGCCACTTTTTTCAGCAACTTTGATCTTGTCTAAAGGTTACTGGCAGATCCCTCTGGCTGAGGCATCAAAACCTTTGACTGCTTTTGCCACTTCTCGGGGATTGTTTCAGTACAATGTCATGTGTTTTGGTTTACGGAACGCTCCAGCTACATTTGTACGCATGATGCGTCGCGTTTTAGGTAACCGTATAGATCTCATTTCGTATATTGACGATATTTGCATTTTCATAATACTTGGGAAGAGCATGTCGCTGGTATATAGTCTTTGCTCCAAACTCTCAGAATACATAAACTCACAGCTCGACCTTCCAAAATCGAAATCAGGTTCAGTAAGGTTTCATTTCTGGGTCATAAGATTGGCCGACATATAATACAACCTGATGAGTCTACACTAAAAAGGGTACTAGATCTTGCCATACCAACTACAAAGAAACAATTTTATAGTTTGCTGGGACTCATAAAATTTTACCACAGGTTTATACCACGATTTTCCCTTTTAACTTCTGTCCTATCTGCTCTGACAAAAAAGGGTATGCCTGACAAAATAAAATGGAACGAAGAGTGTGACCATGCCTTACATAACATCAAATCACAATTTTCAGAAAGTCCTATACTAAGACTACCAGACTTACGACGACCTTTTCTCATTGTTACAAACGCTTCTATAAAGGGCATCGGTGGATGTTTGATAAAGACCTTTGATGGCGAGTACCATCCTATATTTTATCTCAGCAGAAAACTATCGGAGGCAGAATCCAGATATCCGATTGTGGAAAGGAAATTGTTATCATTGTTATGGAATTTAAATAAATTACAGAAATTCCTGGTAGGTACCAATTTTAAATTATACACAGATCAAAAAGCACTCACATATTTAAACACTTTTAAATCTCCAAACGCACGTGTTACTAGATGGTCGTTACAACTACAGTGTTTTGATTTTGAAGTTCTCCCGATAGCGGGAAAGGACAACGTCATTGCAGACGCTTTATCAAGAATAATGTACTGACTCATATTTGGTTTATATAACGTATTTAACGTGAAACAATAGTGATAGTGCGTAGTGTTTTGTCACAAGAGGCACTATCTATAGGCAGCATAGTTCACTATGCATACATCGACCACGGTGTTTAATATGGATGATCACAGTGATGGGACAAAATACTTACTTATTAATCCATGTCTTGCATTACTTGCAGTACTATTGTATAATTTGATTGCAATTTTTGTATATGTCATTTCATTTGTTGATATATAATCTTGAGTTTGATTAGCGGTGATCTTACAAATCTGATCTCCCTTCATCTGGTAATTGCCTGTCTGAAAACTATGTTTTCAGTCGTTCGCGGGGGGAGAGGGGGGGGAGTGGCGTTGGCTATTGCACGCCACATGTCAGAGAACAACCAAGAGTTTGGTGCTGGTGAGCGCGGCACGGAAAAAAATTATCGCTATGTGTATTGCGCACATGACGTGGACAGTTTGGGGATAGAAACGTAGAGAGCTTGTATTTACCCTGAAGGATTTGTCTTGTGTTTTTACCAGATGGTAGATATTAAGAAAATGTTCAATGGACAATGTATTCAAAGATATCCATGTTTACCGAAATGAAATTATCAAATGAAATATGATCAGATAGTGTTTACGTGGAAACACTGGATGGAGAATTGGATGAAATTAACCTGTATTGCAATGCCATGTGATGAAGTCCAGTGTACGTTGATTAAATGTTGAAATGTCAACAGAGTTTGCAAGTCGATATAATTCCCGTTGATTTGAGTCATTGGAATTACAGTTACCTAGTTGATTGTGGCTGTTATGAACCTTGAGGACACTATATCTAATATTCCTAGACACAGTTGAAAACGAGCATACGACTCAAGTGAATAGTATAAACCTTTGACGCCACAAAGGTATCTATCTTCGTGCAAGATTACTCTTGGCAAAGATGTAGATATAAGATGAATGGCGTTTCTAACGTAGGGGAGCCTTCACAAGATATTCCCAGAAGTCAAGAACAAAAGCTGCTTAAGCCAGATCCAAACCTTAGAAATGAGGTATCTGAGGAAGGTGGTTGAAGTAACAAGAAGAGACATGGTCCGCAACCAGACGATACGTCAAGGCCTAAAATCCAACCCCCTGCAGACCCAAGTAGAACAGTCCCAACTAAGATGGTTTGGCCATGTCTGCAGAATGTCAGAAGATCGGCTACCATGACAAACATGGGAAACAAAGAGCCAGGGATCCAGACCTCCAGGACGACCCAGAGTTCGCTGGGAGGACTACATTAGACAATCTTTGAAAGACCGGGGACTAGAATGGAACCAGGCCAGGAGGAAGACAGCCGATAGGATAGTCTGGCGCTCTACACCTCTTCACCTCAAGGTAGAAGGGGAACGACTAAGTAAGTAAGTTGTAAGAGCCTGTTTTCGCATAATCGTAGGGAGCATCTCGACTTGCTGCGATCAGCATCTCTGTCCTCCAAGAATCCTGTATTTATCTATTCATGTCTCTCTTGTACACATCTTTCAAACTTCATCTGTGGTTGCAATTTTTTTAAACTGGGGTTGGAGAAAGGGGTGGGGCGTTCAGCGAAAGCACTTTCATGCAACACATATAGGCTATTTTTTTATTGTGGCAGTCACATTTATGATTGTTAGTTGGGGGGAGGGGGGAGGGGGCACTGACTTTTAACTAACTTTCTGTATTTGCTACACAACCAGACATTGACATTGGGAACTCTTATCAATGTTCCACTACCACCGAATTGTTATTTCCTTCATACTTCAAAGATACATTTATGCGTTTTTTCTAAGGGACGTAATTTTTATTATAACGGGAGTAATATGTGCGGGAAAGTTAGTCATAACTTAAAAAAAATTAAACAGTTACTTTATATAATATTGTTTGTAACACTTTTGTAGCAAAGAAGTAAATGACAATATGTTTCAAATTTCGAAGAAAAGGTTTCTGTCGTTTGTTGCTATTATAGAAATATGCAGTTATATTTTGTATGGCATAAGTAAATACAGGCTAGGCTCAATACAAGTCAGTAAATATGTATAACACGAGTTTCTTTAGATGATACGATGTCTATAATGATGATTTAGTATTTTTGACCGGCACAAAGTGCTGCCTAAAGTAAAATCGAGAAGGCAAATAATGTGACCGCTTGGCATACACTCAAATTAATACGTGTTAAAAACCAAGTAAAATGAGAAATAACAACGTTAAAAGCAGTTAAGACATTTTTGCACAAAATACAGTATCACTCAAAGTTCACGGCTTCGGGAAAAGTTGTCCCAGAACAACAAAGTAATAAGCTCCTGTTTATTGAGTGGAAAAATTTGAGAGAAGTTGCAAGTCATGGGTTTTTCCGTTGCTAAAGTCGAAATAACAGAGAGTCGTGTGCATAAAAGTCGAAAAACTGAGGAGCGGAGTGCAAAATGTAGATGTTTGGTGCCGAGTGAAAAATAAAGCATCGTGTGAAAATTGGCGGGAAAAAAGAGTGGGCAGTATATAAAGAGGGGACTTGGGCGATTGACAGGAACCCAGGACTTGTACAGATTTTAGGAGTCGTTAGGCGAGAGAATTTTTACAGAACTTCGTCTTTGAGATTATCAAGACAAGTTGTTTTTTAACTTGACAAGTTTTTCAAGTGAGCCTAGTATGTTAAAGTAGACAGTTTGTATTTTACCCTGTCAGATATATTATTCCTGTGGATATAATTTTCATTTTGTTTTGGATATTCACTACTTTGGGTAAGAAAGAAATACGTGCTTCATTATTGTGCCAATGACATTTTGCTGTTCCAATCACGTTAATAAAATATATTCTATTTTTCTACATTGCTGCGTTTTCCTTGAAACATTACGGTTGGATTATTTGATTAAACCACTATACAAGACATTGCTTTTCACTAACCATAAAAAAGGTATGAAAGAACCCTGGGTTAAGGAAGAATAAAATAAGGTCAAGTATTTCCATCTCAGGCGGTCAGACCTGTAACGACTTGAACTAAGAAACGTACAAGAGTTAGCGCTCTTCAAAATATTTACCTGCGGTCAACCATTAACGGAACTGACCCGGTCAGCTGACGGACACACACACATTCTTTTCATTGATGCCGCGACCTGCGGACAAATAGCTGCACGGTCACACTTTACTACTTGATGCCGTAACCAGTTCGCTCTAGCGCGGTTACACTTACTACTTGGCGCCGTGACTAACCCTTTTTCGTTAGTGGAAGCATACTACAAACATTAACGGCGCGACCAGCCCTTTTCGTTTGTGGAAACATACTCATTTTGGCGAGCGGACAGCTACATTTTTTAGTGATAGCAGACTGGCCTAATCACTATTAATCACTATCATGGATCCACAAGCGTTGCCACAGCAGCTTGATCAGCAACAACTACTGCTACAACAGCAACAACAACAACATTTAATACATATACAGCAACAGCAACAATCAGCTCTACCAAGTCACACAGCTCTTCCAGACGACGCAGAGCCAGCTATGATTGCTCTACAGAAGATTACGGAAACATTAGGTAATGTAGACCATTTCGCCAAGTACCAACAGGTCCGAACTGTCGTAACTCCATTTGCTGGGGATGCTAAGTCTTTCAGGAAGTGGCTAGTGGACATGGACAAATTTGCTTCTCTAATAAACGCTGCGTGTGATGAGGACCGCAAAAGAATAGCTTACCTGTCTTCAGATTCTTTGGTAACCGATTTTCTCCGTCGTAGATCTAAAACATATCCCAATGAGACCTTTGATTCACTAAGGAAAGAGCTTGTACAACGCTATAGTGATATAACAGATGGACAACATGCTTGGACTTTACTTCGCAAAATACACCATGACAGACACGAACCAGTGCAATTCTACGCAGATCGATTACTCAACTTGGCTGAAGAAGCTTTTCTAGACGGGAACATCCCTTCCCAAGAGCTTGAAAGACATTTAGTTGGTATTTTTATTGACGGATTAAACGCAGATAACCTTAAACTCCATCTTCTTAGAAAGGATACAAAGACCATTACAGAGACTATTCAACTAGCGGTGACTGAAGAAAATGTTCGTAAAAGGTTCCAGCAACGAAATGGCAGGGAACCAAAACCAGACCATTCCGACGAATTCCATGAGCCGATGGAAATTGGCCACTCAAGACCACATTGGAGTAGGAACAGCTCCCACAGAGTCCATTCAAATTATAATCATCCCAACCAACATGCAGGACAATCTCATTCTCATCAGCAACCCAGAAGACATCAACAGAATGTGCACCAGGTTACTGCCCTTACTTGCTTTATTTGCAAACGCCGAGGACATACTTCTCACGAATGTACACAAAAACAGAGTTACAATCAATACAGAGCACATCCGCATCAGTATGAGAACCACTCACCACGTCATTATTATGCAAATGGTGATCAACACAGACCTCACCCACAACGAAATCAGGCCTTCAACCGAAGCCAGCCCAGATCCTACAACCAAGGTCAGGGAAACGCTTATGTCAGCCGATAAATGGGACTATTCGGTATGACCACAACAGACATAACTTTAACAACAGTTATGAACAAAGGTCCTACACCACCAAAAACAAACCTCAACATCATGGTACCGATTGCAAACCACAGCTAACAGAAATCAATCACATAAATTTATCGCCTGATCCCAGTTCATGCTTGATATCCATCAATAACAAAAATTACAGAGCTCTGATAGATACTGGAGCCACCATTAGCTTGATGAGAGAGCAAATATACCTACAGATTAAGAAACATGTCAGATTTGCACCTTCGAAAACCTATATGGCTTCTGTGACAGGCCAAAAGTTACAGTCGCTTGGAACTGCTTATGTGACATTTCAGATCGGACATCAAAAACTTATTCATCCTTTTATAATTACAAGAGGCATGTCTCGAAATTTCATATTAGGACGTGATTTCTTGAATAAACATCAGGCAAGAATTTACTTTGATCTACACAAAATAAGGATAAATGGCGATTTTATTACGTTGCAAGATGATTTCCATATTGCATCGTTAGTCAGACTTACATCACCAGTGACTTTACAAGCAAACTCTCTTACTTTAGTAAAAGGTCGTATTAAAGGATCCCAATACTTCAGTCCAGGACACACAATTGAAGTACAACCTTTGACAGACAATGCAATTAACGAAGATCGCCACATCAGTATCACGGAAGGAATCGCAGAAGTTACCACCACCCGTGATTTTCCTTTAATGATTTTAAATACCTCAGGGAAGGCGACATCTGTTGCACGCGGTGCAATTATAGCGCAAGTTAAATTTGTGAAAACAAATATGACAGACAAGGTTCAACCTTTTCCGACCCCCGCCACCAAGAAAGAAACACCGATTGATGACTTGAGTCACCCTTCTCCATTCAATTTTCCTCGTCAGCCCCACATTTTTTCACACGCCCTCATACGAACTTTGAGAAATCACAGCGCCGGCATACACGTCCTGTTACCAAACATTCAGTCTACGTTCCGTACAAACCGTATGGAAGGAGATCCCACTGCGAAGCTGAACACAGGTATTACAAGGATAACATGTATGTTAATACTAGTAAACATAAAAATTACACCCACCGAACAAACGAACAGTGTAACTTTTCACCTGCCGACCCAGATAAATATGTGCGTAAATACCACAATATTCACTGCCTTACAGAGGTACAGAAGCGAAAACCTACAATTGATAATGACTTGAATTATGCGGATATCGTAGATCAAGAAATAGTTATGGAAGCCTACCGAAATCCTCTAACACCAGCACACTTACCGGCTTATAAGACAAATGACAGAACTTCTCCAAGTAAATTTTACGCTTCCACGAGAAAACAGCGGGCAGGAAATAGAAAGGCTTATCACAGGAACGGATTTGGCACTGAGAGATATTATCCAGAATTTGATAATGACAGCTTAAATCACAGGACATGCAGAAGTTTTCATGAGATTAATCTTGTGACACACGTTACCCCCAGATACCATCGCTTAATTAATATGAAAAACCAGCCACGTAACCAACTGGTGCATACCCAGACAAACACGCAGGGAAACAAACCTTCAAAAAATCAACGACAGTTAAATCCACAGTACTGCCGTAGTGGTAGAGAGAGCGAAACTTACAGTCAACGCTTCACCACCGAACCACAGCAAGAAAACAGTTCTCAAGGAACATCCAGTACAACTGATGTGCAAAAGAATAGTGAAGACAGGCTGACAAAATTACTTGAAACCTTGCATGCAGAAGAACCTCATGTCAGTAGGCTTCAACAGTTTGTCACCAAACACCAACACATGTTTGCCATCAATGACATGGAACTGGAGCGCACATCTACAGTCCAAATGGATATAAAGACCACAACTGATGTTCCAGTAACCTCAAACCTTACCACACTCCCCTTAAGAACCGGGAGTTGGTGGAAAAATCTATAACTGAGATGCTTGAAGCTGGCATTATAGAAAGATCAAGATCTCAATGGTCATCCCCCATTGTCATCGTCACAAAGAAAGACGGCAGCCACCGTTTCTGCTGCGATTATCGTGCACTTAACAAGATAACGAAGACGATATCATACCCACTTCCCAGGATGGATGATATACTGGCGACGCTTGGAAATTCCAAATGGTTTACAACATTGGATGCACGATCCGGTTTCTGGTGCATCCCAATGTCACCAGCGGCAAAGGAAAAATCTACATTTACTACGCATGTCGGATC
The DNA here is from genome assembly GCA_024509875.1 of Oreohelix idahoensis. Taxonomy (NCBI): domain Eukaryota; kingdom Metazoa; phylum Mollusca; class Gastropoda; order Stylommatophora; family Oreohelicidae; genus Oreohelix; species Oreohelix idahoensis. The sequence goes on from JAMPIV010011887.1 coordinate 56,439, forward strand.
CTTTTCATGGAATGTGATGCCATTCGGACTTAAATCAAGCCCCGCCACTTATATGTCTATTATGGATGAGGTCTTGAAAGGATTCCAGCCCTTTGCCTTGGCATACATGGATGATATCTTAGTCCATACGCCAGGTACAATACAAGAACACCTGAAAAAGGTTGAACAAGTCTTCGAGCGTCTAAAATATCATCACATAAAGCTGAAACTCTCGAAATGTAAATTCCTAAAACAGGAAACAAAATACCTAGGCTTCATTATTAAGGGCAGTGGTGTTCGCCCTGATGACGAGAAAGTACGAGCGATCAGAGAGATGCCACGCCCTACAACTGTGAGTCACGTAAGAGGTTTTATTGGATGTTGTAGTTATTACAGACGCCAGATCGTCAATTTCTCCAAGGCGGCGGAGCCATTAATAGCCCTAACTAAGAAATATGCCAGGTTCAGATGGACGGATCAATGTCAACAAGCATTCGATTATCTAAAAAATGCACTCACAACCATTCCAATGTTGGCACACCCTGATACCACCAAACCAATGATCCTATACACTGACGTTTCTAATAACGCTGTAGGAGCTTGCCTTGTCCAACCAAACCCTTCTGATGAAACCCCTATTATCCCAAATGTACCCAACGAAAAGCCAATTGCTTTCCTGTCATACGCATTAAGTAAGTCCCAAAAGCGTTGGACTGCAACAGAAAAGAAAGCATTTGCCATTCATTATGCTATGCAGAAACTGGATTTTTACATCCGCGGAACAAAAGTTATCATTAGAACAGATCACCAACCCCTTGTTAGTTGGTTGACGAAGAGATCCAAACAACCAAAGAAGCTTCAAACTTGGGCGATGAATTTGCAGAACTATGACACTACCATAGAGCACATTGCCGGAAAACTCAATACATGTGCTGACTTGCTTTCTAGAATTCCATATCCTGACAACCCGACACAGAGTGAAGAAAATGAAGCAGCTGAAACAGACATAAATGACAATACTAGACAAATAAATGTCATAAATTCAAACCGAATTGCCGATCAATCGGACACTCACACAGACACTGACCGATTGTCAGAAGAGGATCAAACAGACAACTTTGACATCCTACAGGAACAAAAGAAAGACCCGGAAGTCGTTAAACTAATGAAACAAATTAAAGAAACAACAGCAAAAGTCAAGGATTTTACTATTTTTCCTCATGACCAAGCACTCTATCATATTGACTCCAAACAAGATGGAAGATTACAGAAATATATTCCACATCATTTAATACCTAACATCCTCATCCAGTTCCACGATGAAAATGGACACCTAGGACGAGATAAAACGATAGACGTCATTAAGAAACGGTATTACTGGCAAAACATGTATACAGATATAATTGATTACGTAGCCACTTGTAAGATCTGCAAAAGGAGAAATATGACGGTGAACAAGTCCCCATTACAAAAAATGCAATCTTCCAACTATCCCATGGAAACTGTCAGTTTAGACATCTCTGGACCGTACCCCCTAACACTGTCAGGAAACAGGTACTTGTTGCACATTGTAGACCAGTACTCCGTTTGGCCGGAGAGTTTCCCTATGAAAGATGTCACGTCTACAACTGTCACCGATTTCTTTTTGCAAGAATTTCTACCTAGACATAGTTGTCCTAGAAGAGTCATCACGGACAATGGAAAACAGTTCGTTGGCAATCCTTTTAAATCAACATTACAAAAGTTAAACATCAAACACACCACAACTAGTTTCTATCGGCCCCAGAGTAACGGAAGAAACGAAAGAATGCATTCAACCCTTCATGACATTCTATCGAAACACATCGAAGGCAACGATCAATATTGGGATCTATACATCAACCAGGCCTTAGAAGCAATACGAGTAAACATTAACGACACCACTGGTTTCTCGCCATTTTACCTGCTTTACGGTAGGGAGCCGGTATTTCCGATGGACAACCTTCTCCAACCACAACGCAGATATATGGGAGAGGACCCGATAGCTGTCATCCTACAACAAAAACATGCAGAACATCAAATTGCGAACAAAAATGCAGAAAACGCTTTCCGGAAGAAACAGCGTACACACGATAAAAACACAAAACTGGAACAGTTTCACATCGGAGATCTAGTTTACTACAAAAAACACGTTCGACATTCTAAATTAGACGACAATTGGATCGATGGTTTCAAAATCTTAGAACAGACTACACCAACAAATTTTATCCTGTGGCACGAAGAAAGACAGATCAGGACGAAAGCCCACATTTCACAAATCAAGAAAGATAATCATCGTCCTGTTTCCCAGCCTATCCTCACTAACACCAGACCGATTCGCAAAACCACACTCCTTTGGCCCCCCCCCCCCCCACATCATCCTCTACATCTGATGTGTCACATTGCGACGATGAACACTCAAACCCCTCTCTTCACCCCCCGCACGATGCTATCGACAGACTACGTAGATGTCGCGACGCTTCTACGAGTGAAGATGACATCCCTCCACAGGAGCTACGTGAGAGAATTCAAGCACGAAATCTTCGAGTTCAAGCAGATAATTACCAATCGTTGTCCAGAGATAGCAACACATCTTTAAATGAAGAAAAACAACAACAACAACAGACTCTACAAGATGCCGACACCCATATAGATACACCACAACCTTCCGATACAGAGTTATCACCTGCCTCATCAACGGAACGAAATGCTCCCGTTCCTACTTCCACACAACGAGATGATTCAGACCTTGATACTGAAGAACACCAAAGTAATAACGATGATGATAACGAGCATCCCGACGATAATATGGATACATCCATTCGGTTCGCCTCGAAACGACCTTACTCAACTTCATCAGACAATTCGGTACCACAGACAAAGTTTATACGCCTTCCGCAGGAACATGTTCGTGCAAAGCTGTACACGAAACGGCGAACAAAACCAAAGAACATCGCACAGCACAGTGCATCAACTTCGCAACACCCCACCTGTTACACTACATCAACCATCACTGCTGAAGACACTGAGAAGAAACACGATAGAAGATTGTCTACGACAGACGCTCTGTACAGGAAACGTTCAACTAAGCGACAGAACATCGCACAGCACAGTGCATCAACTTCGCAACACCCTACCTGTAACATTACATCAACCGTCACTGCTGCAGACACTGAGAAGAAGTCTAGGAGAGAAGCTATATTAGAGATGGCCTTAGAGATGGCCAAGTTGCTCTAGCTTGGCTACTCTCAATGGGTTCCTTTTTGTCCGAGTGCGATAGCACTGTCCAGGAGAGACAATGCTATATTTAGAGTTAATCCAGTTTTGCTCTCGCTGGGTTACCCTAAATGGGTTCATTTTCCTTGTCCGTGTACGATAGCAGATTTGTCCAGGAGAGACAATGCTATATTTAGAGTTAATCCAGTTTTGCTCTCGCTGGGTTACCCTAAATGGTTTCATTTTCCTTGTCCGTGTACGATAGCAGATTTGTCCAGGAGAGACAATGCTATATTTAGAGTTAATCCAGTTTTGCTCTGGCTGGGTTACCTTAAATGGTTCCATTTTCCTTGTCCGAGTACGATAGAATTGTCTAGACGAGACATGATATTTTAGAGTCGGCCGGCTTGCTCTGCTGGCTGCTCTAAAAAAATTTTCTGATGATGATGCCAGCCACCTCCTATGTCTTCCAATTGATGCTATCAGCGGCGGTCATAACCGCCAGTGAAGGGAAAAATCTGCAGAGGCGCAACTCTATTCAACATTTACACAGTTACAGGATTTAAACCGTTATATTTTGTATTAGAAGATTTAAATTACATTTTGTTTGCACTTGGAAATATATGTATTGTTGTACATTATACCAGTACTTAACCAAACACATGCATGTACTATTTGCCACTAAGGAAGAATCTCAAGGGTTAAAGAAGACATTGTTTGATCGTAAGACACGCACATCAACCAAAACGGGCGATTTTGCCGTTTGTAGGCAATGCGCTACAGTTTTGTTGGCACTGCACCCCACGACAACTATGACAGTTTATATCATAATATTAAGACTTTGGCGGAAAACCAAAACATTATTACACATGTGATTAGCTGGAGCATCACAAATGATGAACGATACTCAGAGCATCTTTTCTCAATTAACATATTTTTTACTTGTCTAACAGACATATGCTATGGATCGATTTGTGATTACTTATTGTGCATTGTTGGAATTTCATTTATATCGCATAAATAACTATGTACCATATATCATGCCTTTTTAACAAATTACTGTGTTGAGACACACAGATGTTGTACTCGTCCAGTACACATTATTTAACCTCTAATGCGTATATATAAAATGTTGACCCACACCTCTACTCCCTTTTTCTTAAGAGCAAGCTGTCCACACGTGACCTTAACACCACCTCGCTGTTTTTCGCTATGTCAAATCCAATCTTCGTTTTCACCACCTTTATCTTCCCCCCGTGTCGATTTCCCCATGCGAGTTCTTCTTCTATTTTTTCTTTACCTTTCTCCCACGCCTCGCGTTCATTCATCCATCCAACACAGGAACTACTTTCTCTACTCCCCCCAGCTATTTCATTGTACTATAAACCCCCACCACCACCACCCCCCACGACCACCCCCGCCTCTCCTTCAGTTGACGCCACACTGTGCCGTCAATGAGAGTTCAAATATCCAGTGTGACCTTTCACCGCTCCCGTTCACATTAGCGAAAGTCATGATCACAGGTAAACAGCTATGGTTAGTTACCATTTCGATGTAAATATTAAGATAGGATTCCCTTATTGTCCTGAGTGTTGATTAACACTCGAGTTTTGTTTGGCATGACCAAACCTTATATGTGTTGACTTTAAATAAAAAGTTCAATAAGCTTAACATTAAGTATGTATATTTCATATCATAACTCCATGTTTTATGTATTATTATTAGCGTGTTAAGTAAAGATTATATAAGTATTGTATTAATAGATTAACAATTTACATTGCGTATTGCACATTGCTATCCATATCCCTTACTGTTTAATGACATAGTGTATAAACAACTTGTATGTCTCCCCCGTTTTCGGCAATATGAAACTACTAGATCACTCCTTTTAAAAATAATAATTTTTTTTCCTTTTTTTCGGCTCACATGTATACTGAGATCTTGTAATACTTTTTTAAGTTAGCTTACAGGTATACTGAGATCTTGAAAAAAAAAAAAAAAAAAAATTTTTTTTTTTTTTTTTGGCTCAGATGTATACTGACATCTTGAAAAAAAAATTTTTTTGTGTATAAGAGATGCCCTGAAGTGCTCAAACGACTGCTCCGTTTACTAAAGAATGCGTGGAAAGCCCAGCTTGTAAGCAAGGAATGGAGAAAGGCGAACGGAGTCTACATCCCGAAGGAGCAAAATTCCACAGACATCAGTCAGTTCAGGCCAATCTCACTACTCAATGTGGAAGGGAAGATATTCTTCTCAGTGATGGCGAAAAGACTCACTACATACCTCCTGGCAAATGGGTACATTGACACTACCATTCAGAAAGGAGGTATCCCAGGTACACCAGGATGTCTAGAGCATGCCACAATGATCTGGGAAGCAATCCAAAAGGCAAAGTCTGACAGAACAAACCTCCATGTAATCTGGTTGGATCTAGCGAATGCTTATGGATCCGTTCCACACCAGATGTTGTGGCAGGCCCTAGAAATGTATCATGTTCCACAAGAGATTGCAGCAATGCTGAAGCTGTATTTCGCAGGGTTTGCTGTCAGATTTTCAACCAGAGAGTACACAACGAAGTGGATTGGCCTTGAAGTTGGAATTGCAATGGGGTGTACCATCTCTCCGATACTATTCGTGATGGCTATGCAGGTAATCCTCAATGCGGCCGAAGGAATGGCTATAGGTCCAAAGCTTGGGGGAATGTGTCACATGCCACCGCTCAAAGCATTCATGGATGACACAACAATTCTGACATCAGATGAACATCAGGCCCGGAGGATGTTAGAACGCCTGGATGAACTAGTCAGCTGGTGCAGAATGAGCTTCAAACCCAAGAAGTCGAGAAGCCTATCAGTCAAGAAAGGGAAGATAGCAGAAGACATATTCGTGGTTTCCAACCAAAGAATCCCTACTGTCATTGAGGAACCTGTTAAAAGTCTTGGCAGGGTGTACGATGCCTCATTAAAAGACTCGAAGGCAGTGCAACAGACAATAGAAATGGCAGACCAAACTGTGGTGCCTCCAGTTCATGTTGATACCGAAATTGCTGTGGCCACTGCTTATATATGAAATAAGCACAAGTACAGTCGAAGCTATAGAGCAAAAGGTCAACAAGTTCATAAGAAAGTGGCTAGGGGTACCACCAGGTCTGTCAGATGTAGCACTGTACTGCAAAAAGTCAAAACTTCTGCTTCCTTTCAAGTCAGTTGTTGAAGAGTACAAAGTTGGAAAGGCAAGGCTTGCAATGATGCTACGCGAGTCAGCTGATGACGTGGTTAAGTCCATTCAGCCTACACTGAAAACGGGAAGGAAGTGGAGAGTGGAAAAAGCTGTTGATGCTGCCCAAGAGTCACTTAAACTGAGGGAGGTAATCGGATACACACAGACGAATAGACGGGGATTTGGTCATGGAGACATCCGCTGGTGGTCCAAGGCATCAAGCAGGGAGCGCAGAGACATGGTTGTTCATGAGATACGAGAGGCTGAGAATGATAAGAGGTTGCAAAAAGCAGTGCAGCAGGTCCAACAAGGCCAATGGACTACATGGGAAGGAGCCCTGCAGAGGTCCTTGACATGGAATGATATATGGCATATGGCACCTCTTAGGCTCAGCTTCGTGGTTAGATCAATGTATGACCTGCTGCCGTCGGCCACCAACCTTGTGAAATGGGGAAAGTCGGATGATGAGCAGTGCCCCCTGTGCCAGGGGAGGCAGACACTCGAACACGTGCTCTCAGCGTGTAAGGTGTCATTAGGGCAAGGGCGATACACCTGGCGCCATAACAAAGTGCTAAATGAGCTTGCTGCGACAATAGATCTAGCAAGGATGAAGGCGAACAGCAAACCCAGGCCGAGCACCGCAAATACATACTTTCTGAGGGCAGGAAAGTCAGCACACCCCAAACCGAGTAAACCAGGTAGCAGTTTACCATCTCTTCTTGATTGTGCAAACGACTGGGAGATGGCGGTAGACTACTGGACGAGACCTACCTGGACGAGGGGCATATCCAGAGAGTATCAGGAAATCGCGGAGACGGTCGGATATAGTGCTTCATTCTTCTTCAACGCTTCAGGTCATACTGATTGAACTGACCGTGCCATTTGAATCCAGATTAGACGAGCAACATTCGTTCAAAGCGGCCAAATATAGTGATCTGGCCGCGGATCTGAGACACGAGAGGTTCACTACAAGGGTCATGGCTGTTGAAGTGGGCGCAAGAGGGCTTGTGGCTGCATCAATGTATGATCTATTGAAACTGTTGGGGTTGAAGGGACAGGCGAGAACAAGGGCACTGAAGAGGCTTAGTGAAACTGCCGAAAAGGCATCAGGCTGGCTGTGGAACAACCGCAATGGGCAATGGAAATCGTGACAATAAACGCTGCGGTACAGAAAACACCAGGAATTTTTCTAAGTCCACAAAACGCTGAGTTTTGTGGTGTACTAGTGAGCGGGCTGTGACTGAGGGGCAACAGGCGATGTATATTATAGGAGGTGTCAGTGTCAGAATTTCAGTGGCTAGGCGCGGCGGCTTTGCGATGGTGTCTCAGTGTGTGCGACGGAAGGAACGGAATAATTTGTCTTCTCTTTGTTACTTTCACAATTGCCTCCACGGCTGGCGGAGTTGTGGATTAAAGTTGCTACCATAAGTGAAATGGGTTCATTTTCGATACAAGACAACAGGAGGCTGAGACGCTTGGGAGTCATGACCCAAGTGGGCCCGCACCCCTTAGAGTGTAAAGAAGTATACTGGGCCGAAACACTTGTCTGATGGGGGGACTTCTTCTGATGATCAGATTGCCTCCTGTTGTATCGCTCTGTAAAGAGTTTCCTATCATCATAGATCTTGAAAAAAAAAAATTTTTGGGCTCACATGTATACTGACATCTTGAAAATTTTTTTTTTTAATTTGTTTTGGCTCACATGTATACTGACATCTTGAAAAAATTGTTTTTAATTTTTTGGCTCACATGTATACTGAGACCTTGTAGTTTTTTTTCTCATTTTGGCTCATAAATATATGCCCCCAGTCAATGACTTATACCAGTAACATAAATTTTTTCTCAACAATTGTCCATTGCCAATTGCTTCATAAATATATGCCCCCATTTCATATTTTATCCCAGTACGTATGTTAGGGACTTGATTTTTTTTTTTTTAGTTGATAGGACGAAAATGTCTCCACATGGGATACATTTTTGTGGCCCCGGGACTTGTGTGACCGCTTGGCATACACTCAAATTAATACGTGTTAAAAACCAAGTAAAATGAGAAATAACAACGTTAAAAGCAGTTAAGACATTTGTGCACAAAATACAGTATCACTCAAAGTTCACGGCTTCGGGAAAAGTTGTCCCAGAACAACAAAGTAATAAGTGCCTGTTTATTGAGTGGAAAAATTTGAGAGAAGTTGCAAGTCATGGGTTTTTCCGTTGCTAAAGTCGAAATAACAGAGAGTCGTGTGCATAAAAGTCGAAAAACTGAGGAGCGGAGTGCAAAATGTAGATGTTTGGTGCCGAGTGAAAAATAAAGCATCGTGTGAAAATTGGCGGGAGAAAAGAGTGGTAAAGAGGGGACTTGGGGCGATTGACAGGAACCCAGGACTTGAACAGATTTTAGGGAGTCAAGGCGAAAATATATTCTATTTTTCTACATTGCTGCGTTTTCCTTGAAACATTACGGTTGGATTATTTGATTAAACCACTATACAAGACATTGCTTTTCACTAACCATAAAAAAGGTATGAAAGAACCCTGGGTTAAGGAAGAATAAAATAAGGTCAAGTATTTCCATCTCAGGCGGTCAGACCTGTAACGACTTGAACTAAGAAACGTACAAGAGTTAGCGCTCTTCAAAATATTTACCTGCGGTCAACCATTAACGGAACTGACCCGGTCAGCTGACGGACACACACACATTCTTTTCATTAATGTCGCGACCTGCGCACAAATAGCTGCACGGTCACACTTTACTACTTGATGCCGTAACCAGTTCGCTCTAGCGCGGTTACAATAAATAAACAAACAACACACATAGGTATTTTATCAGGCACTCAGTGAGAAATAAAGAAGTAGAAGACTAGGCAACGGAAAAACAACAGAAGTGATAGGCTTACCGGGATTCGAACCAGGACCTTCCGAACGGCGCCCATGGCATAGCAAAGAGAGCGAATCGCCACTATCCACTGTGCCAGCTAAGCATTACAAAAATAATGCTTCACCGACAGAGGTCTAGCACGACACCCCACGTGACCCGAATATGTACCGTGGGACGACCCAGACTAATTATCATATAGACGCAATCACTTCTGCAGTTTCACTATTAAACAGCATAGGTCTGATTACACAAGACAAAGACCTTAATACTGTGTCTAGTAAATGATAGAAGAATGAGAATAAGTAAAGAGCAGAATGTAGGTTTATTCGTATTTAATAAACGTATAAACATATAAGGAGTGGAAACCTGAGGCCTGTAAACAGCAAATAAATAAACAAACAACACACACAGGTATTTTATCAGGCAGTGAGAAATAAAGAAGTAGCAGACCAGACAACAAAAAAACAACAGAAGTGATAGGTTGAGACGATGTGTTTGACAAGTTCCCATGTGAGCCCGAAAACTACCATAAGTCCCTACCAACCTTCTCAACTAAACATTATAACACGAGCTCACAAGAGGAGCTTTCATTGCATAGTGACTTGAATGGACATTAAAATATATCGAGTCTACCTCATATATAATAGTCTCCAAACCAAAACATTTACTCTCATTGTATGGCTCTGAAACATAGAGAACAACGAAGACGTTATAATCAGCAGTGGTTGAATCACACGTAACCGTACGTTTCCATTGATAAGTCGTCTTTAGTGCGTCGCGTTATAGACTAACAATAAATCCTAACGCCTTGTCCCTACACGTTATCATGGTCAAGTTTTGTGTAATGTTGTTCAAATAATATCAGTTCTATCAAATCTCTACAGCTCTAAAAGGAGAGATATTGACTCAATATAGAATGGAAGCGAGTTAACAGAGTTGCTAGACATTCGTGTCATTTAAAAAAAAAAATTTAGCGAAGCGTGTCCCGTTCAACATAGTCAGTTATATTAGGGCGCATGCCCAAATATAAAAGACCGTTAAGTCTGATGACGTAATACAGTAAAATAGAACCAGACCCAAACAATAGAGGCAGACAAAAAAAATAGAGGCAACATATAAAATAGAAACTGACCAAAAAATAGAGGCAGAATAAAAAAACAGAGACAAACACTAAAATAGAGGCAGATATAAAGAAACAGGCAGATATAAAAAAACAGATGCAGATATAAAGAAACAGAAGCAGATTTAAAGAAATAGAGGCAGACACAAAAAAGAAACATTTATAAAGAAACAGAGGCAGATATTAAGAAACAGAGGCAGATATAAAGAAACAGAGGCAGATATAAAGAAACAGAGGCATACATAAAAAACAGAGGCAGATATAAAAAATAGAGTCAGATATTAAAATATAGAGGCAGATATAAAGAAACAGAGGCAGATATAAAGAAAAAGGCAGATATAAAGAAATAGAGGCAGATATAAAGAAACAGGGGCAGATAAAAAAAGTAGAGGCAGATATAAAGAAATAGAGGCAGACATAAAGAAACAGGGGCAGTTATAAAGAAACAGAAGCAGCCAAAACATAGAGACTAACCCAAATAAACTAGAGACAGTAACAAAACGTAGAGGCAACCACTAAAATAGAAACTGACCCAAAAATAGAGGCAGATTAAAAAAACTGATAGATCCAAAAAATAGATGCAGAAAAAAGAGAGACATAAAAATAGAGGCAGATATACAGAAACAGAGGCAGACACACAAAAATAGAGACAGACGCAAAAAACAATTGGAAGGAGCAAACTAAATATAGACTCATACGTCTAAGGTGAGAACACTATAAATGGTACGTGCTTCATCTTTGAACACCTTAAAGTAATAACAAACTCGAGTAATATTCCAATCTTTGTCTAATGTATTCAGAAAACTATGAACACGACGTTACAATAATGTTGTTGTTCGTCCATCATGGGTGATGAAGACCACTCTGTTCATCCAATTTTTAAGAATATGTTAGGTTAATCTATGGGTACGAAGGTGACTGATGAGCCCGATGCGGGCCTGGAAAGTTTTCGGACAGTGTGGACAGGTGATGTTTGTTCATGTGAAGGTTTTGTTACACGGTATTTTCTAGCTTTTTTTCCGTTGTTCCGCTGCTGCTCTTCTGTATGATTCGCATGCCGCTGCACCTTTACGAAGAGATGTGCGTCAAGCAGTTCGGTTTTGCGCAGCAACTTCCCATGTGTCAGGGTTTATGCCAAAGGTTTTCAATGAAGTCTTTAACGTGTCTTTTAAGCGCTTCTCTTGGCCACCATGAGAGCGTTTACCCTTCTGCATCTCACCATAAAAGAGTATCTTTGGCAGTCGATGGTCTGGCATGCGGACTACATGACCTGCCCAGCAAATTTGTGACTACATCAGAATAGTATCGATGCTACGGATACTAGCTCTGTCAAGAACGGCGGTATCCGGGATCTTGTCTTGCCACTTGATGTTCATTACCTTCCTGAGACAGACTGTATGGAAGTGGTTTAGCTTCTTTACGTGGCGCCTGTATACAGTCCATGTTTCACATCCATAAAGCAGCACTGGAAGCACCGCAGCTCTGTACACCTTCAGCTTTGTCTGTAGACTAATGCCACTTCGATGCCAAACGTTGGTGTATAGTCTGTCAAATGTGCTGCTGGTTTTGGAGATCCTGGTGTTCACCTCATCACCAATGACGATGTTCTGGGATAGTGTGCTACCAAGGTATGTGAATCTGTTTACAACATTCAGTTTCTCACCATTTACCTAATGACTGGCTGTGATAAAATTCTCCGTGTCACTACCCGCTCCCATATTTTTCCCCCATTCTACAAATCAAGTACAAAAATAAAAAACTAACTAACGCATTCTAAGAATCTATTATTAGTAAAACATGTGAAATTTTGTCTAGGCATCGCTTATTCAAACGCCAGCGCGTGATGAAGATTTGAATCTTTTGTTAGCAAGCGGGCAAAAAACCCCTGTTCTAACACACACACGCTTTTTGATCTATTCTTACTAATTTTTTTTTTAAACGACGCTAGACAGTTGGCGGCAACCGACTTTTTGCACCGTCTTGAACAAGCGAGAGAGGGACGGCGGTTGTTTAAAGTGACAAAACCAAGCCTAACTTGTAACTTGGAAACTGAAACTAACAACCACTATTGTGCAGGGCTGGAGGAGGAAAAGGAGAAATTTAGAAAATGGCTTTCTTTATAAACTACAATTGATGCCTTGAGTGATAGAGCTAATATTGTTAATATGATAGCCTTCATAGTCCCTTATAATAACTTAAATGAATCTTAGAAGACATATTTTATTAATATTGTGGTTCAGTAGAAGAAAACCATAAATTAAAGGAAAAAGTACAAAAATGGAAACGACGATAAAGAAGTAGATAAAACTTATCTAGAAAGATAAGGGACAGTTGACGGTTTAATAATTACTGTTCATAATTAAAATTGCCCAATTAATAACAAAGAAGTATGAACTTATTTGGACAGTTGGACGGACACACTGAGATCCCCGCTCAATTTAAAAGTTACATTTCTAGACGCATTGTTTGAAAAAAGCCAATTTGGCTTGCCTCATTTGGATTGGGTGCTGCTAGTGAGGAGAGAGAGAGGTAACTTTAAAGATTTGCCAGCCTAAGCAACACATAGTTTTACACAGTAATATTAAAATCAGACTGGTGAACTTATTGATAAACGTACACAAATATTTGGGATTTTCAAAAAGAGTAAATTTTGGACTCGTGATTTCATTGGTTAATGCACTTGATATTAGCAGAGAAAGACAGAGGTAGGACGCCACTTGAAAATTTATGTTACACTGCCAGCTTGAGAGCAGAAAGCAAAGCATTGCTGTTGAATGCCTTTGCCTCTTGGACAACGGCGGTCTGAACTATGCCCATTAGCCGCCAGTCAAGCTTGTGAACTGTGTAATTTATTTCATTGATTGCGGTAAGAGAAATGTTTATTGATATCTTTTGTTATATAATGAAGAGGCTAACCCCCAGAGAAGGGCGCCAAAAACCTTTGTGGTGCGCGACATTGCCATTGAAGAACACTTGCGACATGATAGCAGTGCATGCCTAAAGCAGTTTTATAGAGAGATGTAATTGTATCTGTATATTATCATAATGAAACCATTACGACTGTAAGTAAAAAGGCCAATGATAGTCCTTTACATTGTCACAGTGTTATAATGACACAGGAACACCTACTTAGAATGCTTTGAAAAAAAAATATTTACAGGTTACCAGAAAACAACTGGATACCTATCTGTTTGTAGGGAAGACAAGCAATGTTAAAGTGACAGGGGCGTAGCAGCCTTTTGGAAGCAGAATGTACACACAATACTGAGTGATCTCAAATAAGATATGGGCTAGTGCAAAGGTTTTGAAACGAGCTGACCCCAGAATGATAATGGTTGTAGTTAGTGGAGGAAAGTGTTATAAGCCAGCATATAAACGGTCAAAGAAGAAACCTTGTGCTGAAAATTGCTGTGCTCTACCAGAATCTTACAACGAGATACGTCCATGTAAACGGACACCTGTACATTTCATTCAATATACGTTTCCACCATTGAACGTTCATAATTTGAGGAGTGATGAAGAAACTAGCTCCTCGTACTATTGACACTCAAGTTTGAACAATCTTCCAGTAATCTGTGTTATACACATACAGTGACACTTAGTATCATTTATGGACAAAGAGTCCTATTTATAATTATATGTAAATACATTTCCTTTCATTTTAACCATTCCTGTCGTAAAATATTTTGAGGGACAGGAAATTAAAAATTGTAAAATATTAATTCAAACTTTAACAACAGCCTTATTTAAGTCCTTTTCATTGAGTTACAGTTATACTTGTGTGTGTGTGTGTCTTTTGAGCACCATATCACTACATGTGCATTACCCTAGACACGTAGCCATATAAATACATTTAAACTTCAAAATATAGCACAGTGTGAGATCTTAGGGAGGTAGCGATAGGTCCCCTGAGAACTCACATCATTATCATCAACTAGTAGACTCAGTGTTCTACATAGCTTGACCTCACACTGTTGACACATACACCTATCTATTTCTTTCATAAATACCATCTATAATCTCCCCGGCATTACATTGCCACATATATTGGGGTCCTGTCCGGGATTTAATTTAAAGTAACATTGAACCCAGGGAATCCCCATTGCAAAAATAAATAAAGTAAATTTTGGTGGAAACTTGAGTGAAGTGTCAGTGCCTATTGTAGTTAGTCTATTGTTAATTAACATAGTAATATTTATAAAGTTATATGTCAGAAAAGATGGTGGACTTGGCAAAGGTTAGATCTGCTGCTGTGCAGACTGCAAAGGAAATGGGAATGGATGGGCGAATTCTGGTGCAGTATGTAACATCAGAATGTGATATATTCAATGAGAGGGAAGATAGGAGGTTAGCGGAAGAGAGGAAATTACAGTTACAATTAGAAGATGCTAGAGAGGTTATGAAATTAGAGGCTGAGAGGGAGGCTGAAATAAAAAAAAACAATTAGAAGAAAAGAAATTGGAGGCTGAGACAAAGAGATTAGAGGCTGAAAAGGAGGAGAGGAGATTACAAAAAGAACATGAGCTACGACTAAAAGAGTTAGAATTGCAAGGCCATGCTAAAAAAATTGGTAACAGCCCATCAACCTCTGATACTACTGCAAGTCAGGGAGCCTCCAACTCAGCCATGGGGTTTCATTTAGACCCCTTTGTAGAAAAAGAGGATGACATTGAGTCCTTCCTCTCTAGGTTTGAAAGACTGGCTACAACTTATGATTTGGAAAGGGAAAAATGGAGTTTGAAAGTATCCCAAGGGCTTAGGGGAACATCTTATGATGTGTTTTCAAAATTGAGCACGGACGATCAGGAAGACTATGACATTTTAAAGGAGGCTCTTCTAGTTAGGTACGAGAAGAATGGTGAGTTTTATAGAAAGAGATTTAGAAATGCAAAGCTCTTGTCTGGGGAGACCTAACACCAATTCTCTGCAAGGTTGGAAACCTACTTGGAGAAATGGACTGCTCTGGGGAAAACCCAAGATTTAAAAGAAATGATCCTCATTGAGCAGCTGAGAGAGTCCATGGCTCCAGACATGAGAAAATTTCTCATGGAACAAGGTGCAGAGAGGTTGGGAAAGGTGCTCAATGTTGCTGAGAGGTATCAGGCAGCCCAGGCAGAAATAGCAGGAGCAAAAAGGAAACAGGTAGATAATAATAAAGCCCCCCAAAACCCGAATAAATTTGACAGTAGAGAGCAAGGTAATAGAGGTAAACATAATTATGATAGGCCAAGGTTTGACCCAAGAAATAGAAACCCGCAATTCAATTATAGAAAACCTTACAGACCCGAAGGAAGATGGTGTAGTTTTTGCAAGAGGGACAATCATAACACCAGGGACTGTAAGAAGAAACCTCCTAATCACGCTGCATGTATGAAAACAGGAAACCAGGGGAAAATGGAAAGAACCTACTGGACAGCAGGAACCTTATCATCCCCCTGTTTGTGAAGAAGTAGCATGCATTGGGGCCACCATAAGGTGCCTTTATGATACTGGACTGGATTTTGACTCAGTTGGGAGTTCTCACCTGGTGCACCCAGATCAATATACCCCAGAAACAGTGGAAATACAAGGCACAACCAAGGAGGTAGCAACCATGACACTTCCCATTGCCAGAATAAGTGTAAAAACTCGCTATTTGGAAGAAGTAATTAAGGCAGCAGTGATAAACGAACCAATTTACCCTCTGATACTTGGGTGTAAATATGTGTTCTTGGGAAATCCCAAAAGACCAGTGATCATGGCAGCAGTACAGACCAGGTCACAGTCAAAGAAGGAGGAGGAAACCCAATAAATACTCATCCAGAGGAGATGAGGAAAGCACAGGCTGAGGATAAGTCACTAAGGCCGTGTTTCAAGAAACTCCCAAAATGCCATACCCCTCCAAACAAAGGATATTTTTATATGAAGAATAAACTAATGTATAGGAAGGCTGGAACTGGTTCAAATGGTCATAGACAGCTGGTACTTTCCACTTCATACAGGGAAAAGGTGATGGAGTTAGGACATACTGTCCCCTTCAGTAGTCATATGGGGATCAGCGCCACAGGACAGCGTACAGCTTGTCATTACGTCTGGCCAGGGATATCGGAAGATATAAAGAGATATGTCAAATCCTGCCCAGAATGCCAAAGGGAAGCTCCAAAGCATTAGACTGCACCTGCAACTTTACGGGAGATGCCAATCGTGGGAACCCCTTTTGAAAGAGTTGCAGTGGATATTGTGGGAACTCTCACGCGTACCAAGAGGAGGAACAGTTACATCCTTACTCTGGTGGACACTTGATCTATGTGGGGAGAGGCGGTAGCCCTGTCATCAATCGACTCGAAACATGTGGCAGAGGCACTACTCACAATATTCACGAGGTTAGGTTTTCCCCACCAAATCTTGACTGATAATGGATCACAGTTCAAGGGGAGACTAACTGAGGAAGTTTTCAGGATCTTCCATGCCAGGCACTTTCATTGTAGTCCGTATCACCCCCAAGGGAACGGCCAGGTGGAAAAATTCAACGGGACACTTATCTCCATCCTGAGAAAGTTGGCACATGAGAAAGCTGACACGTGGGATCAATACTTACCCGCTGCCTTGTTTGCTTATCGGGAAGTCCCACATAATTCGACTGAAATGGCGCCAGCAACAGTGCTATTTGGCAGACCAATAAACGGTCCATTGGAAGCCTTATTGAGGACATGGACAGATGAGAAGGCAGAAGAGAATGTACCCTCATCATATCAGTATGTGAACGAAATGACCACTCGTTTAAAAACTGACTGGAAACTCGCAAATGATAACCTAAGACAAGCCAGGAAGAAACATGCTGCATATTTCAATAAGAAAGCGAAGGATATGGAGCTAGCTGTGGCGGAGAAGGTGCTTCTTCTATTACCCAGCAGCAGCAACAAACTTCAAATTGGATGGCAACGTCCATACACAGTTTTGGAAAAGGTATCCAGAACTAACTACAAGATAGACAAGAAAGGAAAGGAAACAGTCTATCACGTGAACATTCTAAAGAAATACAACGATATAAACCATGTAGAAGGAACACACTTAATGACCTTAGCCATAGGCACTGAGATGAAGAATGAACCTCACATCTCTTATGAATACCCACTGAAACCCTGTGAAACGCCTGCACAGGTAAAAAAATCAGTAAACATTTGACAACAGGGCAGAGGGAGAAAATTCAAAAGGTTCTGGAAAATCATACAGACGTGTTAACGGATAAACCGGGGCACACCAACTTGTTGGAATATGACATGAAACTACTAGACCCAACACCCATCTGTATGAGAGCCTATGCTATCCCATTCGCAAAAGAGAAAGCTTTGAAAGAGGAGATAGATTATCTGTTACAAGAAGGGATTATTTCTCACAGTGAATCTCCGTATAGCTCCAGTGTGGTATTGTTGAGGAAACCCTCTGGGGAACATAGACTGTGCATAGATTACAGGAAACTGAATGCTGTCACAGAAAGTCAGGTGGATCCATTACCTGATACTAACCAACTATTTGCCCAGTTGAATACGGCAAAATATTTTTCCAAGGTAGATCTCAGCAAGGGATATTACCAAATTCCAGTGAAGCCTGAGATTCGACCTTTTTTAGCGTTTAGCACCTCGGAAGGGCACTATGAGTTTAACATGTTACCATTTGGATTGAAAAATGCGCCGAGTGTGTTTTCCAGAATGATGCGAAAACTGTTGGATCCACTGAAAAACCCATGTATAACAAATTTCATGGATGATATCCTCATCGCTACGGAAACCTTTGAAGAACACGTTAACTTTTTGAATATGCTATTTGATAGACTCAGAGAGGCAAACTTAACTGCTAGACCAAAAAAATGTTGTATTGGATGCAAGGAATTAGAATTCTTGGGACATACTGTACATCAGGGTAGCATGATCCCTTACCCCAAGAACCTGGAGAAATTGCAGAGAGCACCCAGACCACAGACAAAAAAGGATGTGCGATCCTTTGTGTCACTTTGTGGCTTTTACCAAAAGTACATTAAAAATTTTAACTCTGTGTGTGCTCCTCTGACTGATTTAACTCGCAAGGGAAAACCGTATAAAATTGAATGGTCCGCAGAATGTGAATTGGCATATAATGAGTTAAAGGAAAAACTCACCAGCAAGCCTATAGTGAAATTACCTGATTTGAGTCAGGAATTCGTGGTAAGAACGGACGCTAGTAATGTGGGTTTGGAAGTCACTTTGTTACAAAGGTCCTCTTCACCAGATGGGGAATTAAACCCAGTTGCTTATGCCAGTCGCAAATTAAACAGAGCGGAACAAAAGTACTCAACTATTGAAAAAGAATGTTTGGCTTTAGTCTGGGCGGTCAAGAAGTTCCAGATCTATCTATATTGTAGAACATTCAAGGTGCAATCGGACCATCAGCCATTGGTATTTTTGGCTCAGGCAAAACATGGAAATGCCCGTTTATTAGATGGTATTTGCTCATTCAACCAGTATTTTGAGATCTTTAATATAGATCTTCACACTGTGTTTGGCAGTTGTCAGAAACTAGACGCACTGTACTCTTTTGTAGTGAATGGAGTTTTTTTGTGTTGGACATAGAACAACCATGCCAGATTGTGGAGCAATAGTCAATGTTTGTTGTATGTGAGATATATAGAACAATTTTCGTGCATCTTCATCTAGGAAATGTTTGATTTTTTGCTAACTGGTAAACTTTCTGTGCCGTTTTCTTGGTCAGTGCATGAACATGTGACTTCCAATTTAGACGCTGGTCAACGACTATTCCTAGGGTTTTATGTTCATTAACGTTTTCAATTGATGAGGTACCAATATAGATCTGAAGTGTTGTTTTCTCTGAATTTTGTAATTTTTGTCTATTTGATATTAACATGCACTTTGTTTTAATTATATTAATTAGCATTCGATTTTCGATTCTCCACTTAATCAGATTGTCTGTATCTTTTTGTAACGATAGTTCGAGTGTGTTGCAACTTGTATCACTCGTGTAGACAGTACAGTCATCAGCAAATAGGTCACAGGATGCGTGCTCGGCGTGTAGTGGAAGGTCATTAATGTATATGGCAAAAATTAGAGGCCCAAGAATAGAGCCCTGAGGAACGCCGGTATTTTTTACGGTTGGGTTTGAGCAAGAGTTATTGTAAGAAACTACATGTTTGTTTTCTGTCTGACAGAAATGATTTAATTATCGTCACTAGTTGAAGGTTTACCTTTGATGTTTCTATGTTTCTAGCTTTCTAATTAAAATAACGTTATCTATCATATCAAATGCTTTTTTAAAGTCTACAAAAACTGCCCCATATATGTTATCGTTATTAATATTTAAGTGCCAGTTGTCGATCATCTTAGTTAGAGCTGTGTGACATAAATGTGTAGGTCTAAACCCCGACTGACTATCAATTAGCAAGCCGTTGTTAACTAGGTGTTGTAGTGTTATTTTATGTTTGTGTTTTTCTAGTGGTTTGGATAGCGATGATATTAAGGAGATTGGCCTATAGTTACCAAGGTTATTATCGTGTTTCCCCGAAAATAAGACCTACCCCGAAAATAATCCCTATCACGATTTTTCAGGATACTTTCAATATAAGCCCTACCCCGAAAATAAGCCCTAGTGCCCTACTCCGAAAATAAGCCCTAGTGCATTTCCCCGAAAATAAGCCCTAGTGCATTTCGTCAGCTAGAATGAGAGACTTGTTGCCGAATGGCCAGTCGGAGTACAGACGCCACTAGTGCGCACTTGATAATGAACGGATGTGGTTCATAATTCAATACGTCACTCGTGTAAAATAAAGAAGCAGAATTTTGGCGCCAGCAATTTCTTGTCGCTTTATTGTGTGCCATTGTTCTTAAGTCTCATAATTTTTGTTGCCACACCTCTCGTAAGTCTTCAATTAACACTTGATTTAATGGTAGACTTAAGGGAATAATATTTTGTCACCCAGACAAGATAAGTGCAAAAAGAAAGAGCTATTCCGTCGATTACAAGAAAGGAATCGTCGAAGACTCCCGGGGCAAGAATCTTACGGCTTTCTGCAAAGAGAAGAAACTTGATCTCCGAATAGTCCGAAAATGGCGAGCAGAGTACGATAACCTCAGTCAACAGGTGGAAGAAGGAAATGCTAAGAAGCGCAAGTGTGGATCAGGTCGGCAACCATTATTTTCTGAACTGGAAGACATCATCTGTGAATGGATTGCTGACAGGAGAGCAAAGACTTTGGTTGTGCGCAGGGCTGATATTCAAGCATTTGCCCTTGCAATGGAACCACATTTAGAAATATCCCCAGAAGAATTCAAAGCATCACAACACTAGCTGGATGTTTTTCTTCAGCGATATAAACTGTCTCTAAGAAAATCGACAACACTGTTCAAGCTGGAAGATACTGAAGTTATTAAACGTGCACTTGCATTTAAGTACTTTGTTGATGGAATCGACTTTTCTAAATACCAACTCTCCAACATGATTGCCATGGATGAAACTGCAGTATTTATGGGCCTAGGATCTCAAAAGACAATTGATCAGACGGGTGCCTCGTCAATCTACATTTCGGCCACTGGTTACGAAAGTGCACGTGTTACCTGTATTTTGGCAGTTTATCTGGATGGAAGGAAAGCCACACCTCTAATCATCACTAAGGGTAAGAAAGATAACATTGAATGTGTTTCAGGCATTTATGTTCTTGAAACCGAAAAAGCCTGGTGCACACAAGCAGTACGTATAAGGAAGTGGGTCGATTTAATGCTGTCTCTTGTTTTGCGAGGTGGTCAACGAGGTCTGCTAGTCTGGGATTCAGCCAGCCCTCACCGAGCTAAAGACATGAAGAACGTCCTTGCAGAGAGAAGAACAGATCAAATAATGATTCCTGCAGGAATGACTACTTATCTCCAGACTATTGATATTGCAATAAACAAGCCATTCAAGGACCATTTGCGTATAGAAATCAACGACTACATTGAAAATAGAATGGAGAGAAATCAGCGTGGAAACTTTGTGAAGCCTAGTTAGCAGGAGTTCGTGACTTGGGTGAAGAATTCATTGGATAAAATCACTGACAGCTGTGTTACCAATGCACTACGAGCAGGCTACATAGACAAGAAATGCTCATTTAAGGAAATCTTTACTGGACATGAGAGAATGGGGCCAATGGTTCTACAGGAAATGGAGTCGCAAGAAATTCAGGCCGAAATTCGGGATTTGGAGAGTTATGACGATGTTCCAGAAGAAGATGACATGACTGTATTTGAATAAATGTAGAATTTTGTACATGAATAAATGTAGATTTTTGTATCTTTTAATATAAGCCCTACCCCGAAAATAAGCCCTAGTGCGTTTTTTGAATCAAAAAAAATTAATATAAGACCCGGTCTTATTTTCGGGGAAACACTCAATGGTACCTATACCTTGTAGCGGTATGGCAGCTTGCGTACCCTGACAATCCCCAGAGCTATGTCAGTGGGAGTTTTACTCCTGGTAGGTTCAACCAAGCTGGACTGGTCTGTGTGGGTAGGGGTCAGACAAAAGCTGGTACCCTGGTCCTCCAGGTTGGGGGTTTTAGCATAGGGCTGACACCCCTGTCTATGTAAAAAAAATAATGAAGTTACGGAAACAACATCAAATGAACAAACTTTGCTGCGGGATGGACATTCGGAGTCTGTGGCTCGTATGACTGTCAGTGGTGAAAGCCGAAAGGAAGCCACTGACATGAAAACGGATGTCCTGACCGCAAAACAGGATACAAGAATAGGATTTTGGAATGTCAGGACAATGTACGAGACAGGTAAACTAAGACAGGTCACGGCAGAAATGAGAAACTATAGGTTACACATCCTGGGGATAAGTGAGAGCAGATGGACAGGGGCAGGAAAAGTTAAAACAGCAACAGGAGAAACAGTACTTTACTCTGGAAGAGAGGATGGACAGCACAGTGAAGGCGTAGCCATTATTCTACAGAAAGGGATAGAAAGGACATTACTGGAAAGGAAACCTATCAACAACAGACTGATACGATTGAGATTGAGAGGGAGATTCACCAACACTACACCAAGATCTGCTTACTCGTAGCAAGCAAAAGGACATGCACACCATCATAGCTGGCAGACGCTGGAGCTGGGTTGGTCATGTCCTCAGAAGAGACCCCGATGCCATCACAAGAACAGCTATGTTTTGGACCCCTGAAGGAAAGCGAAAGAGAGGCCGACCAAAAACAACTTGGCGGAGGACTGTGGAGGCTGAGATGCAAAGAATGAACCAGAGTTGGGGCACTGTACGAAGGATGGCCACCGACCGTGCAAAGTGGAATCAATTTGTTGTTGCCCTACAAGACGCCACTAGGCGTGATGGCCACTGACTGCTTTGACGGTCGGTGGTTAAGGATCGAAGAAGAAAAGAAGACTTGGAAGAGCCAGGTTTTTAGACAGGATATACCTTAGCAAATTTAAAGTGCCACGGAAAGTAACTCCGTGCGATACATTGATTGTATATGTATGTAAGCGAATCACTAATAGCTGGAGCCGCATAACGCAGTATTCGATTACTGACTTCGTCAAGTCCTGATGAGTTATTATCTTTAAGTCCTAGAAGATAGTTGTACACTTCATTAACTGTCATAAACGGAATGTTGGATGGGATTGTGTTGGTACATTTGTTCTTACAAAATACTGACAGCCTGCCTAAGTCACAAAGTGAATTTGGTATTGTAGATTTAAGACTGTTTATTTCTGCCTGAAGGTAATTGCTGAAGTCTGTGCAAGTAAATGAAGTATTAGGGCTTGACGAGACTGGAAGATTTCGATTGTTCGCTAAGGTGTTGATTGCTTTCCATATATCTTTACTGTTTGTTTTGCTCTGAACTAAATTTTTAAAGTAATTTTGTTTTTCTCTACGAATTAAATATTGCACGTTGTTCTTCTGTGCTATGTATATGTTAAAGTCCTTTTTTTTGTGAGCTTGATCTCTCTGCCTCATGGCGTCTAGCACTGCTTGTGTGATCCAAGGATATTTGACCTGTCGTTTCACACGAATTTCTTTAGCAAGATGCAGCAATATTGAATGCAGTCAGCGACCCATAGCTTGACTGCTTGCATCAGGATCAGCGAACCAGAGCTGATCAAGACCGTACTCCACCTCCACGTGGTGGTCCTGGAAACAGTCTGCAGCAGTGCAGTCTGGCTGAGCGAGTACGGATCGAAATGGGAAGGCAAACCCGGTCCCTAAAACATGCCATGCAGAAGTCGGATGTGTCGACCGAAAGGTGCAGATATCACAGCTTAGGCGCAAACAGACACAACGCAACCAACGTCCTTTTCAGGGCGAACGAGGAAGGAGGAAGAAGAAAAAACACACAAAGAAAGATACGTGTCTAATGGGCAATGGCGTCATCGGGATCAGAAAGCTGGTAAACACTGGCAAGAGGTGCAGTTCGCAAATCATGTAAAAATATACTACTCGTCAAAAGGGCCACCCTTTTATTTTCAATTCACTTTTATATAAGCGCATAACATGATTAAATGATGGAAGTTTTTAGTAAAATTTGGTGCAATATCTTTCTGTGACACTCCTCTATGCACGTTAAGCATAAAAAAAACTGACCGACAACCATGGTGATCACGTGCAATTTGGTTTGCTGACCATAAATTCACATTTTTAATCTGTTTTTTTTTTTCAAGCTTCCGTACAACCAAACAGGTGAAGTAATGGTGCTATTGACGTTCCACGTGCAGTGGCGATTTTTGAGAGATTTCAGGCTCCAGAAAGTGTGGAGTATCGCCACCGGCCAGGTCACCCTAGATGCACCAAAAGACATGATGACCGGTGTGGTGGGATTTGATGTTATTAAGTGTGGTTGCTATGTTACCTAGTGTACTGAATGAGGTCAGCTGTGAAGGTCCCTGAAGATAACAGTTTATGTGAGTTTACAGAGTACCTTTCTGCTACCACCTATGACCTCAATCAGACTTATTCTTGACTAGTATGTCTGATAGCTACGTCTAATATCTAGGGTAATGAAATGGGGTGTGCTGGTAATTAAATACACAATCACACACACACAAACACTAGGTCTAATATTAAGCTCTATGATCAAGTCAATTAACACTGTGTTTAAAATTTAGAAATTACAATTTTTTCAAATTTATTTTGTCCTGAACCAAGTTTTTCTTCTGGTCAGGACTTTTAAATCAATATGAATTAATGTCAATAGAAGTGCATATAATTGAATAATTACATGAGAAGCTTGTATATATATATATATATATATATATATATATATATATATATATATATATATATATATATATATATATATATATATATATATATATATATATATATATATAAGTTAAAGTTGCTACTATTGGTACTAAAACTAAAAGTCTTTAGGAAACTAATGCTGAATGTAGGGTCGGGGTATTTTCATCATACCCAGTCTTTTGTTAACAATGTTTATTTGCTCTTTACACAGGATTAATGGTGGACAAGTTTCTTATTTTCACAATGTAGGTTTAAATTTTCTTATATTTTGTTGATGAATCTCAGCAGGCCAGGTCTTTAATACTTAACTGGCCTGTGACGATGGAAGAAAGTTGTTCCTTAGGCCCACTC
Source organism: Oreohelix idahoensis (assembly GCA_024509875.1). Taxonomy (NCBI): domain Eukaryota; kingdom Metazoa; phylum Mollusca; class Gastropoda; order Stylommatophora; family Oreohelicidae; genus Oreohelix; species Oreohelix idahoensis. Next base: position 81,467 of record JAMPIV010011887.1, read on the forward strand.
CTCACATGCTCTGAGGTAGTATGGTAGGAATCTCATTTCATACACAGTTGGACTTCTCCAGACCATCTGGCACTAGCACAGTGCCAGACAAAGAAACTCACAATTCAAATGAAAACACACAGTTACGTTGAAATAGCACAAACTCAGCTGAGCTGCTGGCTAGACTAGGGCGTATCACTATTATTAGTATATATTCAATGGACGACAAACTGCTTAGCCTCAACGAACTGCTTGTATGGACAGTCTTCAACAAAATGGCAACTTGCCGGCACATTTTTCAATAACATTAACTAGTTCGTCCAATGAGAGTACTTCCCCTCTACAATTTAAAATTGCAAACATAAATGTCCAAATTTTGGTCAAATGTGTAGTGTATTTCGGTCGGTCTGTCCGTCCGAACTTGTTATTTCCCAAAAATGGACTTGGTTTTTCCCAAAATTGGACTTGGTTTTTGAGCCCAACTACAAAATTATTCAAATTTTCTCTCACCCACTTCTTAGATTTTCTACTGCGAAGATATTTTTTAGATTCTATCCGCCTTGTCTCCCCCTTGTTTACATGTAATTTTTTTCTATGCTTTCGTCTCAAGGACGCGTTAAAATGTAGCCTATAGTGGCTGCAAACTAACATGTGTTGGCGAGTCTGCATCGAACAAATCAGTCTTTTGTCAATAACTTCTGATTTATCTGTTCGTCCTTTTATTTGAAAGCACATTATTTGTCAGGAAAAGATAAGCTCTTAAACTAGCTAACTTTTGTGATCCTAAACCTATTAATAAGAAATTCCATTTTGTTTCCCATGTTAGTCTTGAAATCTATAAACTACTACTAGTTCACTTCTTTTACCGCTATTTTCAAACTAAATACGTGATTCTCCCGTATTACGTTTAGAATTACGTCATTCTAAACAAGAGCTAAACCTGTTTTCGTGACCAATTGACTACATGTTCTTACTTTTTACATCGTATTTCAAACCACTAGCTACAAGTTCGCGCGTATGCAGTTTTAGGTTCTAACGCGTGCAGACGGCATCATTTTTTCTTCCCTCCTTTTCTTACCCCGTCTGAACGAATAGGCCTTTCGTGTCTCCATGTTATAACTAGTTTGTTTCAATGACACTAGAAAACGATGGTACGGTCTGCCAACATCAACGTGCTTGCGGCGTGGGCGAAGAAGTAGCAGCTTATCTTATCTATATTTTATCCCTGCATTTTCTTTTAACTTTTATCTTTATAAATGGAGGAATTTATCGTTGTATCAATGTATTTCACTACAACCGGTACCTCTTGTTGTCAGCCCTGCGCCATCGAACAGTGACTTGTTCCACTCTAAGATGTCAGCTGAGACAAAATTTAAACGTTTATGTCAGTCAAAGCACCATTTTACATGAGTTTGGACTTGCTGCTCGACGTCCTACAGTCAGAATCCCTCTTACTCCTTCTCATCGCAGAGTCCGTGTTGCTTGGTGTCACGAGCACATCCGAAGGACAAGGCAACAATGGAGTCAAGTTCTCTTCACTGATGAATCTCGCTTCACTGTGTCATTCAATGATGGCAGGATTCGAGTTTGGATACGACCAGGAGAGCGATTTACTGATGACACAATTCAAGAGGTGGATCGTTATGGTAGGGGTTCTGTCATGGGCTGGGGAGGCTTCTACAGACACGGCAGGACCCCACTCTACATCATCCAAGGCAACTTGACCGGCCCAAGATACCAGAACGAAATCTTGAGACCAATTGTTCAGCCTGCTCTGGAGGCCATAGGGGGTAATGCAATCCTCCAAGATGATAACGCTCGACCCCATCGAGCTCGTGTGGTGAATGAGTTTATTCAGCAACATGGGATCATCCGGATGGCGTGGCCAGCTCATTCACCTGACCTTCCTCCGATTGAGCACCATTGGGATGTCCTTGGTCAAAGATTGTCAACAAATCACCCCCTGCCAATGGATGTTGCACAGCTGACTGCATTTCTGCTTTAGGAATGGCAAGCTGTTCCTCGGGATACTCTTCGGACCCTTGTGGACTCGATGCGTCTACGCTGTCTTGAATGCCTTGCTGCAAACGGTGGTCATACCCGATTTTAAAATGTCTATTTGTCCAATATCTATTGTGTGACTTTTGAAAAGGTGGGTGACACAATTCACAGCTTCATTGCGTTTTAATGTATGTTTCTATTTCTTTACGTGACATGTCAAATTGGTATTCAATAAATGCCGTTTTGACTGATACCAATTACGTTTATATCAGATTTGTTTTATGGTTTCAACCAAGGTTTTCCTAAGTGGCTCTTGAATTTTGACGAGTAGTATAGTCACGGTTGAAATTTTTAAAACTTCTAAATTTAAATACTGATATGTTTATTTATTGGAGCTTTATATTTATTCTTTGACCACGTGCAACATATAGGATAGTGGCCACTCATCGCGACAGTAGGAACAAAGCATTCTATAATGTTTTCTGCACAGGTGACGTAGATGTGGTCAATTGTTGTGGATGATGCATTTGTTACCCTGGTAGGCTGGTTGACTATTTGTTTTAGGTTGTAAGATAGTATGATGTTTTCCCACGTTTGGTTTGTGTTATGCATGTCGATGTTGAAATCGCCTAGAAGAATAATTTCTTTGGCGGTGGTAAATACTTTATCCATCATAGTGGTGAAATCTTCATACCAGATGGCTCCTGCACTGGGATTTCTATAAAGATACCCAATTAGAAATTGTCCTTGAGTCGGTAGTTTTATTTTTAACCATATGCACTCGGTCTCTGCTGTCTCTAAATCGCTTCTGTGGTGATAACTAATAGAAGTGGAAATATATACTACTATACCTGTTTCTAGCTTTCTACTTCAGTATCGCCGAACTGTTTTAAAGCCATTTAGTGCAATTTAATCATCTGATATTTTGTCGTTTAAACGACTTTCGGAAAGTCCAAAAACATGAAAATTTTTATTCAGAATTTGCGTAAGCAAAGAAAGTTTGCCTAATAAATGGTAAATGTTCAGGTGGCCCAGCCGTAGACCATCCTTAATTAGCCATTGTGTCTGATAGGTATGCATTTTATTTTGGCGAGTGGTTTAAAAAGGAAAATAACAAAAGCAATTTTAAATACGACACCCACCAAAATTTAAACTAATTAACGTCACCAAGTAATTGAAAATACAAATGTTAGTACTTAACGTACGAACACTTGGTACAAGTATTGCTAAAAAATTACAATTAACTGAAATTGTCAGTAGTATATTAAAATAGTCACACAACAGTAGGCACGCACGTTTTCACACCACAACACTAAAATTCTAACACAGTAATTAAGCAACACCGAGAGAATACGAATTAAAAAAGTAAATAAAATAAAATAAAATAAAATCTTGCAAATTATGAAAAAAACTGTCGAAAGCCTGTAGCCAATGAAATTAGAGTGTTTTGAGAAAGTAACAAAGTACTTATTACTTTATGCGTCACAGTAATCAACTAATTTTTCATGGGAGAGACGGCTTTGGTCGCAGGGATTAAGTCAATAAACAAGAATTAGCAAAACAAGAAAGGTGAAAGCAACAAGAAGAATTACGAGAAATACGAGATTTAAGAAAACGATAAGAAGACAGCAGTACCAAGACAGTCAACATAAATACGAATAATAACAAGCAAGATAATGCGGCCATCGAGAAGAGCAATAGAAAATAGAAAATGAAAAAGATAGTGCATGCTCAGAGTAATAAAAAACGCAAGAATAAAGGTGAGTCTAGCAGCAATAACGGGAAGATAAAAGGGATTTCACGACCACCTATAGGTTATCTTTCGTTTCTTCTGCCTTGGACATTTTTGGAAAGTCGCTGTGATCGTGTCTGTAAATTTTGTCATAGTTTTTTTATGCCCTGTCCACTTCTATCATTTCTTCACCTCTTGTTTCACTGGTATGTCCGTGTCACGGGATTGCCTCCCCTGGCTTTGCAGTAGTGGTACGCTAATGGTCACAACGCAAGTGTGTCTAAAAGTAGGTCGTCCAAGGTATCTATCTTCGCGCACGATTACTCTTGGCAAAGATGTAGATATAGGGTGTCCGAACGAGAACAGGTAGATTTTGTTTTTGAATAACTAGTCTAAAAGTGAAACAATTGTCAATTTTATGTTACGTATATTTTATTTAGACCTGGCAGTTATGTGTGGAACACTATATCATTTAAATGGCCGCCTCTGCTAGCCATACAGATGCGCGCCCTTTGGAGCACATTTTGCATGACATTTTCGCATGTTTCAACTTGTCTAGCGGCGATATCCTCTCAAATATTGACTATGAGTTGCTCAATAGTCTGTGGCTTGTTGGTATAGACCTTCCCTTTCAAAAAAAACCCATAAAAAAGTCTAATGTAGTTAAATCTGGCGATCTTGGAGGCCAGTCGATGTCGCCAAATTTCGAAAATAATTTGTCCTGAAACATCCTATTCAAAATTTCTCTTGTGTCGCGTGCTATGTGCGACGTGGCGCCATCTTGTTGAAACCACATGTCACGTAGGTCCACATCCTCCAATTGCGGACCGACAAAGTTGTTAATCATGTCCCGATAGCGTTCGCCATTGACCGTAACAGCATTGCCATGAGCGTTCTCAAAAAAGTATGGACCAATCACACCTCCAGCCCACATAGTGCACCAGACTGTCATTCGCCGAGGATGTAGAGGCTTCTCGTGTATCTCTCGTGGATTTTCGCGTCCCCAAATACGGCTATTTTGATTGTTTACGAAGCCACTGAGGTGGAAGTGAGCCTCATCACTCATGATGATTTTCTTCCAAAATTCAGGGTCATTTTCAATGGCTTCTAACATCCAATTACTGTAATTACGACGCCGTTCGTGGTCTGCAGGTTGAAGAGCTTGCGTCAGCTGGATCTTATATGGGTGTAGGTGTAGATCTTTACGCAAAATTGTGTGTAAAGATGACCGAGATAAGCCAAGTTCTTGTGAACGGTGTCTGATGGAGGTGCCCGGCATTTCAGCTACACTTTCACGCACAGCAGCAATGTTTTTCAATGAACGAGCGCTCCGAGGTGCTGGAGGCCTTGAGCGACTCACCACTAAACCAGTTTCTTCAAATAACGCCACTAAACGCTGAATTGTGCATACTGCAGGCACATGATTACGACTCAAAATTTCACGTAATTTACGCAGAGTCACCGCAATTGAACACTGATTTTGATAATAAGTTTTAACTATTGAAACGCGTTGTTCATACGTGTACCTCTCCGTAATGAATTTGCCACGTCTCTATTTGACGTCTGCCAAATATGAAGTGACAGAAACAAAATCCACAGAAATGGCGGGCAATTCAAATCTACCTGCTCTCGTTCGGACATTCTGTAGAAGGGGAGCCTTCACAAGATATTCCCAGAAGTTAAGAACAAATGCTGCTTAAGGGCTGAGCAAATTTGTTAACTTATTATCTGATCCGTCGACTTTTGTGAAGGGGTTATGCAATGATTCTGGCCCGTCAATCCCCCAGTTGGAGTAATCCAACGAATGCCCTGTTATAAGTAATGGCTCTATATTTATATATATATATGTACTTATCAAGAAAAACTGGCTCATACGTTTGCTTTCGTACATATAAACTGAATCAACTATTATTGTTTAGTTTAAAATAACATACAACAAATTTAATAGTCAATTAGTCTTTAACATGGGAAAATAAATATGGAAAATTGGGTGAAAATTGAAATTAAAGTTTCCTCACTGATGTTTAGAATGGGCTTTAGAATGTCTTTGATTTTTTCTGTAGCCTGTTACACAAAACTTAGCTCCAGAGGAGTCCTGCAGCTGTGGTTTCCGTCACTTCTTCTTGGTGATGAGTACACTTCTCTACTCAATTTGTCCACTGTAGGCGGTTGGTGGTGACACTCTTCTCTCACACTAGTGGCGTAGGAACTTGAGTACTTAAGTCTAATGTCTTGTAACCACGAACTGTGACAAATAAAAAGAAACAAATGACTTCTGCTGAGTACATTTGTTCTCCGCACTCTAACAGGCCCATTTTCATGCGCTCCATCCACCAATGTTAACCTCTCAGAAGAGTTAAATTCCCGAGCACACAATTTAACTCGGGAAATATGATAAAAATTCACCAATATCCTTCTGGGTGTCAACTAGGAAATTGCGTCTGGAGTGCATGAATAATGATTTGCCTGAATTACACTTAAAAAGGTACATAATTCTCACAAGATAATATGTTACACTTTAGGCGCATATGATGTAATTATCACTCATTACTCATTACTCGTCGCTACTCCCGTCGAGGTCAGGGGTCACTCTGCTGTCGGGTTCCCCGCACGACTAGTCAGAAACAATCACCAGCTCTTGCAGTCGTGGTTCATGCATATACTATTTTCGTATGGTGAGGTTGCTAGCCTCAGATATAACCACTTAGCAAAAAACCTGTAGAATTTACATTAGAAAATAAATTGTTTACACTTACCCCAAAATTTTGGAAATACACACTTCTCCTGGCACAGATTTAGAATGGACACACAGCCCTTTAGTTAGATGCTGATCGAATCACTTAGGTCTGGAAATATGAGTTAATTCCTCTGACGGCTGGTGTTCTGCAAATTTCTGGCCTGGGTAAACTGATTGTATAATTCCTCCTATGACTTGGTCTGGGAAATATGAGTTAATTCCTCTGACGGCTGGTGTTCTATGAATCCTGCCTGGGAAAACTTTTGTTAAAATTCCTCTCTGACGCCCTTGTGATAAAATTCCCAAGTTTCCAGTCTACTTACTTACTTAGTCGTCCCCCTTCTACCGTGAGGTGTAGAGGTTTGGAAGAGAGAGCGCCAGACTATCCTATCGGCTGTCTTCCTCCTGGCCTGGTTCCATTCTAGTCCTCGGTCCTTCAAAGATTGTCTAATGTTGTCCTCCCAGCGGACTCTGGGTCGTCCTTGGGGTCTGGATCCTTGGCTCTTTGTTTCCCATGCTTGTCGTGGTATCCGATCTTCTCCCATTCTGCAGACATGGCCAAACCATCTTAATTGGGACTGTTCTACTTGTGTCTGCAAGGGGTAGGATTTAAGGCCTTGACGTATCGTCTGGTTGCGTACCATGTCTCTTCTTGTTACTTCAATCACCTTCCTCAGATAACTCATTTCTGAGGTTTGGATCTGGCTTTTATGGGTTGTAGTCATTGCCCATGACTCGCATCCATATGTCAAGACTGGGACATAGGTGGAGCGGTATACAGCCATCTTCGTTTTCTTACCAACCTCTCTCTTGCTGAGGAATCCTCGAATTATGGCCTGAAAAAGTCTCCCAGCTGCGGCTTTTCAAGTGGCCAACTCTTCTTTGATGCCTCCCTTTCGGTCTATAATAGCTCCGAGGTATTTAAAGTGGTCGACCTGCTCCAGGACCTGTTCTCCCAGCTTAATCTGATGTCTTCTTTCTTCTCGTGATATTACCATGGATTTTGTTTTAGAGCTGCTTATGACCATCCCTCTCTTCTCCAGCTCTTCCTTCCAGACTTGCAGGTTGGATTGGAGATGTGCCTCTGATTTAGTAATCAGGGCAACATCATTAGCAAATGCCAGCTCCGAAATATAGACCTGTCTCATCTTCCAGTACCCCACTGAATACTTTCTTGTTCTCTCCTTACATGCCTTGAGGACATCGTCCATAAGGAGTATGAAGAGGTAGGGTGATAGGATATCACCTTGTCTTACACCACTGGTGGTCCTGAACTCTTCTGACTTATGGTTTGCTGTACTCACATAATTTCTGCAAGACTTGTAGAAGCTCTGTATAGCATGAATCAGAGGTGCTGGAATATTCTTCCTTGCCAAACAGTCCCAAAGTTTGCTCCAGGGGACCCTGTCAAACGCCTTTTCCAGATCTATGAAACAAAGATGGATCTCACTCTTATACTCAAGGGCCTTTTCACTCAGCTGTCTGAGTGTGAAGATTAGGTCTTGAGTACTTCGGTTTGTTCGGAATCCGCACTGGACCTCATCAAATTGTGGCTCAGCTATTCGTCGGAGTCTCTGCTCTAGGATTCTAGAGTAGATTTTACCAGGGACACTGAGAAGGGATATGCCTCTATGGTCGATTGTCACCCTTATGGAAAATTGGTGTTATGATGGCAATCTCCCAATCCTTTGGTATGGTCTTGTTGCACCATGCTTCCTGTAGGACCCTTAAGAGTAATAGATCGCCTGATGCTCCCATGTACTTAACCATTTCTGGTGTTATACCATCATGCCCTGCTGCTTTGCCCATCTTGATTTTCTCCAGTGCTGCCTTTAGTTCTTCCATCTTTATGTCATCTTCATCACCATTTGTTTCATCTTCTGTGCTAGTGGTTATCGTTTCTGATGCTTGACCTTGCTCACCATCAAGGAGTTCTGAGAAATATTCTTTCCATCGTTCCATTACTTCCTTCGGGGCAGTAAGCAATTTGCCCTGCTTGTCCTTTATAAATTTGAGAGGGCATTGTTTTTCCTTCCTCATGTTCTTTGGGGTCTTATAGAACAATTTCTGGTTTTCTTGTGCATCTTTTTCTAGCTTTTCTCCAAATTCTACCGAGGACTTCTGTTTTGCTGCTAGCACTTTGTTCTTTGCTTCTGTTCTGAGTGTCACATATTTTCTATATTTTTCCATTTGTCCTGTTGTGTTTTTAGCTCCTAAGTATTGTTTCCATGCCATTTACTTCTCTCTTATTTTCTCTTTGACTTCCTCTGTCCACCAAGGTGTCCTCTGTCTCTGGTTCCCAAGTCGGACTTCACCGCATGCTTCTGCAGCAGCTGTCTTTATGATATCCTTGAATTTAATCCAGAGGGTTTCCAAGTCATCAGGTCGTTTTTCTGTGATAAAATTTCCAAGTTTCCAGTCTTGTATTAAAATTGCGGGTTTACTTGTAAATTCCAATGTTGCCCAATACTTGATCTGGTACTTATAGTTGTGGAATTATAAGTCCTATCCTCTTTCTCCTGGCTTGTAGGAGTTGTTTAGTTGACGCTGCGATGCAGTCTGTCTGTTCTGGGTCTGATTTATGCAGTATATCTAACACTCTTTAGTTGCAAATCCCAGCTGTGTTTCCGCCGAATGTTCCAATCAATTCATTATAGATTCTGGCGAATCAATCAACTCTATCTAGCACTGTTTGGGTGGGGAAGTTTATCATTACTTGTATTTAAAGTTTTAATTTTAATATCCAGCGTGACCTCTTACAACAGTGATGTCAAATAGTTACATAAGACTTCCGGAGCTCCTCTGTCTATCACAATATTGTGATCATGTGTTTTCTGGCGTAATGCCTTTCTCCCAGATATCTATCCCGACAGATTATTTAATTATCCCCTTTTTCTGCGTGCCTTCGCCAGACAGATGTCTGGTCAGACCGTGTAGTCTTCTTTCATGCAAGCTTGTGTCAAGACGATTAGCCGCTTCCCAATGGGGTCAAATGTTTGACGGACACCTTTCCACAGGTGGTCGGACGGATTCAAAGAGATAAGCGGGTGCCCGGACTGACGACTGGGTATTGTTATGATAATAGCCCAGTTCAGCTGGCGGAACGTAAATACGTATGAAGAGTGGTAAACCAGACAAAGACAGTCCTATAGCAAATATTTCCGTAGCAAATACTGTCATAGGCGGGTGGCGTGTTAGAGACTTTCCCCATGCTATGTCCAGCATAAAGCAAAAAAGTGAAAATAACGAATGAAAAGGCATGATTTATGCCAAATAAAAGCGATGAGTGAGAAAAATGAAGAAAAATAAAGGATACTGCCGGAGGGCTGAAGGTGTGAGAGATCACACAAAAGAACATGTTCAGACGTTTTGTCACAGTCCTGTCCACGTCTATTATCTTCTCACCTTTTGTTTCACTGCTATGTCCTGTCCACATGATAAGGGATAGGGACAAGGCGTTATGATTTATGGTTAGTCAATGGTTATGATTTATGGAAATGTATGATTACATGTGATTCAACCACTGCGGATTATAACGTATTCGTTGTTTTCTATGTTTCAGAGCCATACAATGAGACTAAACGTGTGGGTTGAGAGACTATTAAATATGAGGTGGACTCGATATCTTTTAATGCCCATTCAAGTCACTTTGCAATAAAAGCTCCTCTTGTCACCTCATGTTATAGTGTGTGGTGGAGAAAGTTGGTAGGGACTTATGGTCATCTTGGGGGTCACGAGGGGACTTGTCAAACACATCGTCTCGACTTTAGTTTAGGCAGCACTTTGTGCCGGTTAAAAATACAGTAGCAATATATTATTTCTATACTGCATACAGAGACACTCGTGTTATACATATTTACTGACGTGTATTGAGCCTAGCATGCATTTATTTATCGAATATAAAATGTAACTGCATATTTCTATAATAGCAACAAACGACAGAAACATTTTTTTCGGAATTTAAAATATATTTTAGTTTCCTTCTTTGCCACAAAAGTGTTGCAAACAAAATTGTATAAAGTAACTGTTTAATTTTTTTAAAGTTATGACTTGCTTTTCAGCACATATTATCCCCCTTGTGTTAAAAATTACGTCCCTTAGATAATACGCATAAATGTTTCTTAACGTTTAAGTATGTGGGAAATAACAATGCGATGGTAGTGGAACATTGATAAGAGTTCTCAATGTCAATGTTTGGTTGTGTAGCGAATACAGAAAAATAGTTAAAAGTCGGTGTCTTTACGTTGTATATTTTGGAATGACTTTTCCCCACCCCCTCCCACTTCCTTTCTTTTTCTCCAATGGTTTTGGAATCAATACTTGCCGAGTTTGTGACTGCCATAATAAAAAAATCCTATATGTGTTGCACGAAAGTGCTAAATGTCTCTCAACTGGATTAAACTTAATATTAAACTCAAGCTTGCGCCGTGATCCCCCCCCCCCCCCTTCCCCAACCCCTTTCCCACCCCAATATAAAAACAAAACAATAGGCAACCACAGATGAAGTTTGAAAGATGTGTGAAAGAAAGACATGAATAGATAAATCCCGGATTCTGGGAGGACGGAGATGCTCCGAATATGCGAAAAGAGGCTCTTATTCGGACACTGAGTCCTTTTTAGGGAGAATCCTTGTCAGGGAGCCGCGGTAGCATAGTGGTTAGTGCACTGGCTTCCTAGCTCAGTGGTCTATAGTTCGATCCCCAGATGAGGTGGGATTTTTTTAGGACGCAAACGGCTCCTGTGTCGACCCAGCCCCAAATGGGTACCAGAGCAACTTCTGGGAAGGTTAACGCCGCCGGTGTGATGCTTACCACATCACCCCTAGTGTATTCCCAATATGCATCAATAGGGCGTGTAACGGGGTCCTTTTTTTTACCTTGTCAGGGCTTCAGGCTAGCAGACGGATAATGTTAGTCCTTTTCAGTACTTAGTATCTATCGACGCTGAGCGAGCTAGTAGTCCTTTTCAGGGCTTAGAATTTATAAACACATCGCTTCAGTTAACAGAGTTCTCTTATTTTTAAATGACAAATGCGCTCTGATATAACCAAATAGGTTGACAGGAACGCGCCTCGCCACAAGAAGGCAAAAACCAAACCAAACAAACAAACAACGCGGAGATGCTGACCGCAGCAAGTCGAGATGCGCCCTACGATTATGCGAAAAGAGCCTCTTACAACACCCTGTGGAAATAGCCATGTTAGAGATGCCCCTTAAACTAGGGTTCCCATAATGTTTTGTTTAAAAACCGGGACATTTCTAAATTTTTACCGAAAAAACCCGGGACATTTCGAAAAAAAACGGGACATGTTAAAAATTACGGTAAAGCACAAATAAATCTATTATATAATATATGTTGCACTTAAAATAAGATACTGGTATAAAATACACACATTAACTAATGTCACGTAGGTCTTTATATCATTAAATTGCCTACATCTTCTTCCTATTCTCTCACCCGAATCCTTTTATTTTATTATCTTTCCGTACTTGTTTTTCCTGTATTTTTCGCATCACTCGGTTGCGAAAAATATTTTCTCAGTATTCTCAAACTTTACCTTGCATTTTTTTCTCATACTGGGATAGTGATTCTATTACATAGATGTCAGTAGACGAAAGGTGTGATTATGTTTCATACCCAGACTAAAAGAGCAGACTTTTGGTCTACCATTTTTCACCTGACACTAGCGTAGGTGTCAAACCCGGCATCCTCACAGTGCAGGAACCAGACAGCTGTCTACAGTTTGCAGAAACGCATGAGGGTTTTCGTTAGAAAAACCTGGCGTAGCGTGAAAAATCGTTCCGCACCGCAGACAGGCTGTCTGGGATTTGAAGCTGACACGCGTACATCTCGGTCAGTAGGTGGCAGTTACGACACGCGTTAAGCTGACGTAAACGTTGGGAGTAGGGGAGATAATTTCGCTTGGCGAAATAAGTTGGGGCCTTTTGTCTGATTTTAAGATATTGGCCCGAGTTTGAAACTTTATTTTCATTCTCACTCAGTAACTTCGCAGTAAAGACAGAACTAGCCTTCGTTTGATTTCTAAATAATCTCTGTTAATAGAGATGGCCTTTAGTTTGGTCGAAGTGGTTTAAGTTCTTAGAAATTCTGTGTCGAGGTATATTAATATTATATATCTAGTATTGTGTGTAGTGTTTAAAGCGCTAAATCGCTCATTTCATTTTTAACTAGTTTCTTTTGAACAGAGTGATTATTTTAATAGTTTGTTATTTTCTTTAGTCGACGAGTTACAGTGGAGAGCAAGATAAATTATAAATGTCTAGCTAAACCCATTCGGCTATTAAAACAATTTAATGTAACTGCTAACTACTCAGTCGAGTATATTTGCTAAACAAACTTATAAATGCTAGACGCGACATCAGTGAGTAGTGACGGAATACGCACCATATTCCTAATTCCTGATGATCGATTTTATATAACTTATTTCACCGGAAGTTTAAATAATAAGTCAAGCTGTAGGCTTGCTGTTTTAAATGTAAGTTATATTGAGTACATAATGTGTAAATGATTTATATGTGTTCTTTCCATTTTATATAGTGAAACGGTGGTACCCAACTTGCCAGCGTTTAGTAAAGAGACATATTTGTGTGAAGCATAGACAGTTCCTATCTTTAACCACGTGGGTTTTTTGTTTTGTTTCAAGTAACACTGGATCTGACAGTGCATATGCCATCAGAGAGAGACAGTAATAGCAATCCCACTAACGGTTTCTAAAGACTAGAAATATATATTGGGCTTGTGAGCCAGTTCATATTGCTCCACAAATTTAAATGTACATGCTGCCTGGCGAGAGAATATTACAAGAATAACATTAACATTCCGACAGAGGTTTTGACTAGTATTGTGGTGACCGAATATAGTACCTTCCTGGAAGTAGACACCGATCTGACATTCCTTAAATCCTAGAATCCAAAGCTAATGACAGTGTGCTCTGCTAACTTTCGTGCCGGGACAAATTTTATGTGACTTAATCAGACATTCGGAAAAAAAATTAGAACACCCAAGGAATCGGTTCCCTGAGACAGAGAGTTCAGTACGTCTTTTGGAACTGGGGGTTTCTTGGTCGCTGACTGCATTTTTCGGGTCTGTGCGAAGGTCCTAGAATTATTATGTTCCCAGAGGCAGCGAGCAAAGTTGTGAGTATATATGTGTGAGCAAGGCCATGGCTGAATGAATGAGAGTACACAGGTCTGAGTGTTATTTTACGGGTGTATTATTGTCACACATTTGCTGTCTTAACTGTTTTTTAAATCTGCAGAATTTGTTACAAATGCTAGAGTTTCTTTTTTTCTTAGGCTAAATCAGATTATCCAACTCTGTTCATACATTTACGAGAAAGAAAGAAACCTCTTAGACTCAACCCTATGTATCTATAACTCTTTGAGCCATCATCTGTTCTCTTAACGGGGCTGTGGGCTAAACCTAGAGTAAGATTCTAACGGGCTATCATCCTTGTAGCATTTTTCTTGAATTCTATGACTATTTGTATATGTTTTTCCTTTATGTATTTTTTGGTGTTGTGAGAAATTTTGATATGATAATTAAAATATCTCTCTTGAACAAAAAAATCAGTGCGTTGGTCAGCTCGATCCCAATTATCTGTATAATCATTGTTATAGATTTTCCAAGTCTGTGTGTTTAACTGTCGTCACGTGTATGTGCGTGCCCGTGAGTAGATAGAATTATATGGAATATATATGTGATTTAGACTGTCGGACTCTGTGAAAGCCGTCGTAGAGGATAGGTGAGAGAGAGAAGAATTCTTTGCGCTTTCAGCGACAGCCTCTATACCACAGTCTATAATCTCATCTGTGTGGAAATTCTATTGTTTTTTACTAATTCTCACGGTGCCAATCACCTATTCAAACCTATTCAGAAGGGACCAAACCCAAGTCTTAATTCTCCTATCCAAAATCTACGACAAATGGTCGCTCGTTACCTGGAATTGAACCCAAAATCCTAAGACGACACGACAAATGTGGTCTCGCCCGACGGATTTTTGAACTTAGAATAGGAAGACGAGTACGACAAATGTGGACTCGTCTATCTGGATTTTGAACTTAAGATTCTTTATTCTGAAATAGAGTAAGAGTGTGAGGTCTTGTGAGTTGTTATATCTTTAAATAATGTATCCCCTAGACTAACGATCTGTTTACGGGCGTGCTGACCACACAAACTGATAAGTTTTTTTCCACAGCATTTTGAATAATATACATTTGAGATACAGGTTGATTTTGTCGGAATACATGTTAATTAATGATTTTGTAATACTTAACGCTGGTAAAGTTTTGTGAGTGTATAACATTCACAAGTGTTCTGAAGCAGGAAGGTGTTTGAACTAAAGTTAAGGAGTGTGTTTCGGACTATTTGTCCAGATTAATTGCCTCCCTCACCCTAACTGTCTTCAGGGGTAAACTTTATAGTGGATTAAATTAAGGGATTCTTTTTCTCTTTAATTTTACAATAATTATTTTGTTTCCACTGTAGCAACTTATTTTTCAGAAGAAATCTTAGCTACCATTTAGTTGGCGTAGTCGTGTTTTGCATTAGGTGCTTTATTGCCGATTAATAGCAGCGATAGTTAGATTTTTATTTTTGGAGGAGGTATCCCAGGGTTAAATATATCATCTTTTGATTTTTTTGTATTTTATTTTCTCGTAAGTGGTAGGAACCAGGGTATCCTTTTTCCTATTTTCTTTCTCCACTAGTCTCAGTCACTGACATAATATGGACGAGAGGGCAAAGCGTAGACAACTCCTCAGGGACGAAGCGAGAGAGAAGGGACTGGAAGGTGAGGAAGCGAAAGCTTTTGTCAGGGACGAACTTGAGAGATATGATGCGGAGAGGAAAGCAGAAGAAGCTAGGAGGAAAGAAGTGGAAGACCGGCTATTACAGCAGAAGAAGGTTGAGGAGGAAATGGAAATTCGCAGGATGCAGCATGAGGAAAGAGAGAAAGAGAAGGAGAGACAGCATGAGAAGGAGAGGGAGGAGAGAGAGGAAAGAGAGAAGGAGAGACAGCATGAGAAGGAGAGGGAGGAGAGAGAGGAAAGAGAGAAGGAGAGACAACATGAGTTGGCTCTTAAAGCTCTAGAACTTCAACGTCGTGGTGCTGCCTCTACCTCCAGCAATGGAGAGTCTTCTCCTCATTCTTCCTTAACTGATCCTTCTGGCAGTCAATCTCTTCACCTCACTGCTATGTCTTTTCCGCTAGAATCTTTCCCTTGTCCAAATGAGAAGATTGACACTTGGCTAGAAAAATTTGAGAGAATTGCAACTCTGTACGGTTTAGAGAGGTCGCGTTGGAACATGAAGCTTTCCCAGGCTTTGAAAAGTTCTGCGTATGATGTTTACGCCAAACTGGAAAGCAGCCAACAAGACAACTATAATCTGTTGAAGAAAGCGTTACTGGAGCGCTTTGAAATGAACGCTCGCAAATTTTTGCAACTGTTTCGCAACAGCAGAAAGGAGAATTCTGAATCTTTTCACCAGTTCTCTTCCCGTCTAAAGGGATATTTGACAAAGTGCCTTGAGCTCTCGCAGCTCCCCTCTACCTATGAAGGTCTTGAGGAATTTGTTTTAACAGAACAAATAAAGAACACTTTGTCTGCTGATACCCGGAGATTTCTCACTGAGCAGGGGGCAGAAAAACTTGAAGACATTTTGGAAAAGTCTGAGCATTATCACAATGCGCTGGCTGAACTACCGGCAACAAAGCGGAAACCGACAGAGGAGCATTTTCGAAAACATAACCTAGAGCAATCTTCTCAGGCTTCTAACCAAAATAACCACAGAGAAACTGGACCTCAAAACCCCTCTCCTGAAAAATCCAAGTTCTACAAGAACAAGTACCCCAACCACCCCAAACAGTCTGATCAACCCGACCGCCCTACATGGCAGCGTAGCCAGAAAGGTCAAGGTGGCAAAGGGAGAACCCCTGAGCACGGGACATATGATCAGACCAAGCACACCGAGCCTAAACGCATCGGATGCTTATTAACAGTCTCGCAAGGCGGAATTATTGACAGTGATTCCCAACCTGTTGGGGATAGACCCTCAACGCGAGGTACTGTTACTTTGAACGGTTCTCAAACTTCTTGCTTATTTGACACGGGGCTTTCTTATGATTGCATTGTTGCCAGAAACCTGGTCAAACCCGGTCAAGAGACAGCAGAGACCGTCCAACTTTGTGGAGTTCGTAAGAGTGATGCACCTACAGCGCTTCCCATCGCATTGGTGGAGATCCACTCTGATTTCGTCAGAGGTGTGATCAAAGCAGCTGTTATGGATGATCCCATCTACCCAGTCATACTTGGCGGGAGATACGTGTGTATTGGGAAACCGGAAGAGCCGATTGTGGTAGCAGTAACTACAAGAGGGCAAACCAAGAAGGAACGGGAGCCTGCGCCTAATTTGTTACCCATGGAACTTAAAGAAGCGCAATACAAGGACCCTACTTTGGCACCCTGCTTTAGGAAACTGCCCATGGCTAAGGAACCCAAACAGCACGGGGACATTTTTTCTGAGGATGGCGTACTTTATCGGAGAACGGGCAAGCCTGACCAAGGTTACAACCAGCTCCTAGTACCGAAACAGTACAGAAGCCAAATCCTAGAAATGGGGCACTCTCTTCCCTTCAGCGGACATATGGGACAGAACGCCACAAACCAAAGGATAACCACTCATTATTGGTGGCCAGGAGTAAATACTGATATTATCAGATATGTCAAATCCTGTGCCCAGTGCCAACGTGTGCCACACAAGCAACGAGCACCCCCAGTCTCTTTGGGTAAAATGCCAATAGTTGGAACACCATTCGAACCGGTTATGATCGACATTTTAGGGCCTTTCGAAAGGACTAAAAGAAGGAACAGGTTCATCCTGACTTTAGTCGATACATGCACTTTATGGGCAGAAGCTATACCGCTAACATGCGCAGATGCCAAGCATGTCGCAGAAGCCCTCGTGCAGATTTTCACTCGGTTGGGATTCCCTCAGCAAGTGTTGACGGATAACGGATCCCCATACCGAAATCTGTTGATGGATGAGATCGTGAAGATCTTGAGGACCCAACACATCCACACTAAGCCATATACTCCGGCCGGAAATGGGCTCGTGAAACGTGCTAATGGAAACCTCAACATGATGCTAAGTAAACTGGCACAAGTGAAACCTGAAGATTGGGATCTTTGTATTCCTGGAGCTTTATTTGGCTACAGAGATTCTCCTCATACTTCCACAGGATTTCCGCCAGCTACACTCTTAATCGGCAGACCCATTAAGGGCCCGCTTGAAGCCTTACTTCAGTCTCTGACAGACTAGAAGGCGGATGAGACAGTGGTCTCATCAAGTAAATATGTGTCGGTTTTAAAGGAAAGGTTGAAACTAGGGTGGGACCTAGCAACGACTAACTTTAAGCGAGCACGCACAAAGCACGCTAACCGATACAGGAAAGTCGCGAAAGAAAGAGAACTGGAAGCAGGAGAGAAAGTTTTGGTGTTACTCCCCCCCCCCCCCGGAAACAACCAACTGAAGATCGGATGGCAAGGGACGTTTACCGTCCTGAAAAAGATTTCTAAGGCTAACTACCAGATCTCTATTCAAGGAAAGGAGAAGATTTTCCATTTAAATCTGTTAAAGAGATACTTGGAAAGACCAGTGCCAACCTCCAACCATCTCCTGACGATCGCCAAAACTGACGAAGATGATGATAGTGGCAGGGATATTCCACCGCTATCACAGGAAATCTTTCAAAAATGTCAGAAGCGGCGACGCTCTTTCAAGCGCGCATGGGAAACATTCCAGAGGAAGAAAACTTTAGGGAGTAGACTTGAGTAGGAATTGGAGAGAAATGGAGGGGGAAGATAAGAGGGAAGAAGAAGACACCCCGAAGCTACGGTTATAGGAAATTTAATTCCATAACGTAGACATGGAGTGCTTCCATATCTTAAGAAGGGACGTCCTGTCACGTAGGTCTTTATATCATTAAATTGCCTACATCTTCTTCCTATTCTCTCACCTGAATCCTTTTATTTTATTATCTTTCCGTACTTGTTTTTCCTGTATTTTTCGCATCACTCGGTTGCGAAAAATATTTTCTCAGTATTCTCAAACTTTACCTTGCATTTTTTTCTCATACTGGGATAGTGATTCTATTACATAGATGTCAGTAGACGAAAGGTGTGATTATGTTTCATACCCAGACTAAGAGCAGACTTTTGGTCTACCATTTTTCACCTGACACTAGCGTAGGTGTCAAACCCGGCATCCTCACAGTGCAGGAACCAGACAGCTGTCTACAGTTTGCAGAAACGCATGAGGGTTTTCGTTAGAAAAACCTGGCGTAGCGTGAAAAATCGTTTCGCA
Source organism: Oreohelix idahoensis (assembly GCA_024509875.1). NCBI lineage: Eukaryota > Metazoa > Mollusca > Gastropoda > Stylommatophora > Oreohelicidae > Oreohelix > Oreohelix idahoensis. The sequence continues at coordinate 100,300 of JAMPIV010011887.1, forward strand.
CCGCAGACAGGCTGTCTGGGATTTGAAGCTGACACGCGTACATCTCGGTCAGTAGGTGGCAGTTACGACACGCGTTAAGCTGACGTAAACGTTGGGAGTAGGGGAGATAATTTCGCTTGGCGAAATAAATTGGGGCCTTTTGTCTGATTTTAAGATATTGGCCCGAGTTTGAAACTTTATTTTCATTCTCACTCAGTAACTTCGCAGTAAAGACAGAACTAGCCTTCGTTCGATTTCTAAATAATCTCTGTTAATAGAGATGGCCTTTAGTTTGGTCGAAGTGGTTTAAGTTCTTAGAAATTCTGTGTCGAGGTATATTAATATTATATATCTAGTATTGTGTGTAGTGTTTAAAGCGCTAAATCGCTCATTTCATTTTTAACTAGTTTCTTTTGAACAGAGTGATTATTTTAATAGTTTGTTATTTTCTTTAGTCGACGAGTTACAGTGGAGAGCAAGATAAATTATAAATGTCTAGCTAAACCCATTCGGCTATTAAAACAATTTAATGTAACTGCTAACTACTCAGTCGAGTATATTTGCTTAACAAACTTATAAATGCTAGACGCGACATCAGTGAGTAGTGACGGAATACGCACCATATTCCTAATTCCTGATGATCGATTTTATATAACTTATTTCACCGGAAGTTTAAATAATAAGTCAAGCTGTAGGCTTGCTGTTTTAAATGTAAGTTATATTGAGTACATAATGTGTAAATGATTTATATGTGTTCTTTCCATTTTATATAGTGAAACGGTGGTACCCAACTTGCCAGCGTTTAGTAAAGAGACATATTTGTGTGAAGCATAGACAGTTCCTATCTTTAACCACGTGGGTTTTTTTTTTTTGTTTCAAGTAACACTGGATCTGACAGTGCATATGCCATCAGAGAGAGACAGTAATAGCAATCCCACTAACGGTTTCTAAAGACTAGAAATATATATTGGGCTTGTGAGCCAGTTCATATTGCTCCACAAATTTAAATGTACATGCTGCCTGGCGAGAGAATATTACAAGAATAACATTAACATTCCGACAGAGGTTTTGACTAGTATTGTGGTGACCGAATATAGTACCTTCCTGGAAGTAGACACCGATCTGACATTCCTTAAATCCTAGAATCCAAAGCTAATGACAGTGTGCTCTGCTAACTTTCGTGCCTGGACAAATTTTATGTGACTTAATCAGACATTCGGAAAAAAATTAGAACACCCAAGGAATCGGTTCCCTGAGACAGAGAGTTCAGTACGTCTTTTGGAACTGGGGGTTTCTTGGTCGCTGACTGCATTTTTCGGGTCTGTGCGAAGGTCCTAGAATTATTATGTTCCCAGAGGCAGCGAGCAAAGTTGTGAGTATATATGTGTGAGCAAGGCCATGGCTGAATGAATGAGAGTACACAGGTCTGAGTGTTATTTTACGGGTGTATTATTGTCACACATTTGCTGTCTTAACTGTTTTTTAAATCTGCAGAATTTGTTACAAATGCTAGAGTTTCTTTTTTTCTTAGGCTAAATCAGATTATCCAACTCTGTTCATACATTTACGAGAAAGAAAGAAACCTCTTAGACTCAACCTTATGTATCTATAACTCTTTGAGCCATCATCTGTTCTCTTAACGGGGCTGTGGGCTAAACCTAGAGTAAGATTCTAACGGGCTATCATCCTTGTAGCATTTTTCTTGAATTCTATGACTATTTGTATATGTTTTTCCTTTATGTATTTTTTGGTGTTGTGAGAAATTTTGATATGATAATTAAAATATCTCTCTTGAACAAAAAAATCAGTGCGTTGGTCAGCTCGATCCCAATTATCTGTATAATCATTGTTATAGATTTTCCAAGTCTGTGTGTTTAACTGTCGTCACGTGTATGTGCGTGCCCGTGAGTAGATAGAATTATATGGAATATATATGTGGTTTAGACTGTCGGACTCTGTAAAAGCCGTCGTAGAGGATAGGTGAGAGAGAGAAGAATTCTTTTCGCTTTCAGCGACAGCCTCTATACCACAGTCTATCATCTCATCTGTGTGGAAATTCTATTGTTTTTTACTAATTCTCACGGTGCCAATCACCTATTCAAACCTATTCAGAAGGGACCAAACCCAAGTCTTAATTCTCCTATCCAAAATCTACGACAACTAACACAACTTCCACTTTAAAAAAGAATTCTAAATTACAAACATACTTAATTAGAAAAATTGCACCTTTAAAAAATACACAATAGTCAAGTTTATATTTCGGATTCACTAGAATATTTATTAGATTTATGGGCACGTTCAAGAAGTTTTTTTTTTCTTCTAATATTTGGACATAGAACTCAGCACAAGAGAAATCCTTAAAATGGGTCTTTGTAATGGTTAAAGCTTTCACTGTCTCAATTTTAAGTCTGTTTGTTTCGTCTGTCCAAAGCGCATTTATTAATGAAAAAACGCGTTCAACAGCTGCATTGGATCCTGGCAGTGCCAAACAAAAACTAACTAGGCATTTCAGGTTCTCAGCATTTATATCCTGCTTTGTAAAATGAGCGAACATCTCACACCATTTTTCACTAACACTTTGATCCTTCAGTTCACTCCACACATCAAATTTGCTTTCACAATAATTTTTCACACATGCAAACTCATCAAATAAGTCCTCTTCATTCCCAGCAAAATTTGATGACACTGTCTTCATGAATATGTAGCTTTCTTGGATGTTCTTCCAAGTCACAGACTCCTTTCCCTTCAAATTGATCCAATCCATAGACTGAAGAGGCGTAAGAAATGGTGTACACCACTCCTGAATATATTCAATGCAGGTGTCATAGAAATCTACTGCATAGCTTTGAAACTTTTCAACTGTTATGTGTCCTTCTTTTTCTAATTCTTGCAACTGATTTCTCCCAGTAGTGGTAAGAAACTTTTCTGCCTTCCTGTAGTTATGCACCGCCGTGTGATAAGCGAAGGTTGCTTCCTGTGCTGCCAATGATAACTGTTTTTCCATTTCCTTTTCACTCTGGGTGTTCGCATTTAAGAAATTACTTATACTGCTGTTGGAAGCCTTACTTTCAACAGCACCTTTATGTTTTTTTCGTTTTCACGTGGTTGACTACGTCTGACCGACCACCATGTGAAATGCAAAATTTAGAGCTGCATAAAGTACATTCCACATTTTCATCTACACCTTTAATGAAGGGAAATTCTCTTGTATTGTTATCATTTATACTGCACTTACGTTTCGGCATTATGCGAATGAAAAACGATAAAAAAAATACTGTATAATAATGCTAATACGCATTAAATCATTCGGTAGATGCTCACTGAACACTGTTTTGGTCGACTTTCGAATTTTTGTTCGAGATTTAAACCGAGGGTCCACTGTAACCAGAAATTGATAAAGTAACACTACTAAAACACGGAATAAAATCCGTTACCCAAAGATTTTTTTTCCAAGAAGGACCCTTAAAAAGCGGGACATTTGGAATAAATTCGGGACACCGGGACATTTTATCAAAAAACGGGACTGTCCCGGGAAAAACGGGACGAATGGGAACCCTACCTTAAACGAAAGAACCATAAGAATAAAACCAAGAAGAAAAAACCAGAAGGAAACATGGTAATATTTCAACAAGAGAACTAGGGATAGAGAAATTGCTGTTGGAGAAAAGGTGCTTCTTCTTTTACCCAGCAGTAATAACAAACTGCAAATCGGATGGTAGGGCCCATATACTGTTCTAGGAAAACTGTCTAGAACCAACTGCAAAATAGACACGAAAGGGAAGGAGAAGGTCTACCACATTAACCTACTTAAGAAGTATTATGATAGAGCTGCATCTGAAAGTGCCCACCTTATGACGCTGGTCGGGAGACGCGCTGGTGTAATGGTTACAACGTTGGCTGGCGACCAGGTTTTCAAGGTTCAAGCCCAGGCGTCAGCATTTGAAGAAGTGTCAACGACCTAGATTTTGACAGAATAACCTGAACGGCTCCTGAGATAAACCCTCTGTGGATGGGAAGGAGCGAACCCTGACCAGGTTTGACGGAAAGTCCACAGGCTCCCTAGCCTCACAATGACATGCCATTGGGCCAAAGGGCTGAAAGCCCAAGTGCCGCTGGTTGCATTGTGGCCAAAAACAAAAAAGATAGTATTAAGGGATGGAACGTTGTCTCGGAGCGCATTATGGTTGTAATACTAAAATAAGGAGAAACCATAGTCAACCGTGTCTTTGTGTATGGTCTAAAGGAAGATGAGAGAGCAGAGGTCAAGGAAGAATTCTACGAGCTGTTTCAAAGGACAGTGAACGACTGCGTAGATGAAATACTGCTCGGAGATTTAAATGTCAGAGTTGGAAATGACCATGCTAGACGTGGTGGAGTTATCGGAAGATACGGAAAAGATACTCTTAATGACAATGGAAAGCAACGTCTTTGATTCTAAACTCAGCAAAATCTGATCATTACAAACAACAAGTTCCCCCATAAGCGCATACATGCATACACTAGATGTGAACCAACAAATAATAAGAAACCAGTGATGGACTATGCCATCGTTAAGAAGAGCTCATTCACGTATGTTCGGGATGCTAGAGTTTGCAGGGGGCGAGTGATTGGACGTGATCACGACCTGCTAACAATTTAAAGAGCAACTGAAAGAGTTGCTGGACCTAGTGTCGCAAAATTGGTTTCAAGTCATTGCAAACGTTTTCAGTTAGATTTATAAACCCATCTACGATCGAGTGACCGCTTTCAAAATGGCGGCGTATCAGCGAAATGTGTATCGGACAGAGGAAATCGCCAACGATAAATAAAAACAGAAGGGAATCCGTATGAAAAGGATTTTACATTTCAGTACAGGGAAGGATGGTGTATAACTGCATATAAGATGGAACGGTAGGAAGTTCTCATTTACGGAGATATATGCGTATTTCGGCTGCCCACAGTTACACTAAAAGCATGTAAACCCACTTCTGTTCTAAATATTAAAATCAACAAATAACAGTTTGGGAAATTACATGGATAGGAAGATAGAGTTTTATCAGCTGTATAAAACTAGATAAGATGGAACTATATGGATATTATATATGCCGAGAATGATAAAGGCAAAATTTCAGTCGACGCACAGTTCGGCCGAAATCACTGTTCGGGAAGGATTTTTCAGGCTTAGGTTTAAGCTGTGACGTCGGTACTCTCCGATACGTCCGCGCTATACGTATTTAAAGCGTATCGGTAAAACTGGAGGGATATACAACGAAGAGGGTTCAGACAGACTGGAGGCAGAGTTTCGCCACTACCCATGAATTGTGAGCGGATCGTTAGAAACATTTTTAAGTCCAGTATCTGAAGTCTGAGGGTAAGCGAAATTATGATAACTACCGTGTATAATATTTGTTATTTCAGGTTCATATAGAATTCACAAAATATGCCTGTATAATAATCATTGATATAATGTATTGTATTTTTAATATGATCTAAACATGTGCATTGTGGATGAGATGATTGTTGCTTGTACAAAAATTAATCACAAATAGCCCCACAGCCTAATGAAGATATATTTATCATATTGCTTTATCGCTTACGAAGATAAAGGCAGTCCCATGGCAGAGATTGTCATAGGGAAATGAAGTGTTAGAAACTTCTTCGTGGAAGATCCCAGTTTACGAGGTTAAGGTGACTAGTCCCCTTCCTCGCTGCCTTTGCCTTCCCTAGTTCGAGCGCACAACTGTGTACCCATTTACAGCTGGTAAACTGGAGTGTTCTACAGCCAGTTTCAGTAGAAAGCAACCTGATCACGTGGTCAATCACTTTATTTATTTTATGTATTAATTTAGGGTAGTTGCTAAGATAGCACCAGTATTGGAATTTGTACTTGATATGATTTAGAAGGATCAAGTTATAGATTAGAAAAGGATGTATAGGAGCAGAGTAAACCAGATGATGTTTATTACTGATATGTTAATATTAATTCTGTATCATTGAAATGATGTTACTTGCTATGACTGTATAACTTTGACACCTGATGACTGACTTGTCTGACTTATGTGCTAGTCAGTTACACTTAATTGACATGTTAATATTAATGCTATATCACTGAATGATGTCCTTACTTACTATGATTGTATAACGGTGACATCTGATGACTGACTGGTCTGACATCTGTGCTAGTCAGCTACAAGTCTAGCCAGATACTAGCCAAGGCTGATATGTTGCAGGTTCCATGAAATAACTCAAACCAGACTGTCCAGTATCAGAAGCCGGTGCAGTTCATCCGAGACAATCCCACAAAAGTGCAGGACCCCAAAGAGTGAACTTCAACTGGTCATTGGCATCCCTACTGTTGGGCCTACCAAGTCTGATATCAGCAAAGGACAGTTTCAGCAGTATCAAGTTGGAAAGATAAGTGTCCTGTTTGACACTGACCACCTATACATGTGAAACAGCCAATAGTTGAAACCAATAAGTAACCATACATAAACTCGGTCAACTGATGACAGTTATCCTTAAATTCAAAGGACTAATAACAGTGATTTCAGTAACTTTATTATTTAAGATCTTGAAGTCTAAACAGACAATAATAGTAATTGTGTGAATATTTTTATATATATATGTGTATACTCTTTTCCAACTAGTAGAAATAGAATAATAGTGCAATTATTAAACTATTTTAACTGTACCTGAGGATTTATTCACTTCTTCCATTTTGTGGGTTCAGTGAATGTACATTTTACTTATCCCCTAGCATATAAGTAATCATAAGATAGTCACAGGGAGGAGACACCTTAAATCCTGGTACTACTTCTTACCAACTGGGCCAGGGTTTTCACAGTCTGACTATTGTTATGATAACAATACACCAGTGCTTATTTCTAAGACTGTGGTATTATTTGTAAGGTCAGAACTCTTTACTGGCATACTCTTACAAAATAAATAAATTTAAATAACCTCCCGCTACACCTAGCAATTGCCTAACATCACGCAAGAAGTTAAGTAAACGAACAGAATAAATGAACATTAAGACCTACATGCTGAGAGAACCAGAAGGTAAAACCAGATATCAGGGACTTATTGCTATAGCAATGAGAAACACAGAAGAATAATCTAATGACCTGGAAACCTTCTGGCTTAAATTCAAGGATATCATAAAAGGCAGTTGCAACAGAAGCGCGTGGTGAAGTCCGACTTAGAAAGAGTAGAACAAGGACACCTTGGTGGACAGAGGAAGTTAAAGAGAAAATACGAGAGAAGAAAAGGGCGTGGAAATAATACTTAGGAGCTAAAAAACAGCAGGAAAAACAGAGAAATATAGAGAATTTGTAATTCGCAGAACTGAGGCAAAGAACAAGGTACTAGCAGCAAAACATAAGTCCTTGAGAAGAATTTGGAGAAAAAGATAGAAAAGGATGCTCAATAAAATCAGAAATTGTTCCACAAGACCCTAAAGAACATGAAGCAGAAAAAAACAGTGCCCTCTTAAATTTATTAAGGACAAGCAAGGCAAATTGCTTACTGCTCCACATGAAGTAATGGAAAAAAGGAAAGAATATTTATCAGAACTCCTTGATGGTGAGCAAGGTCAAGCAACAGAAATGATAACCACTAGCACAGAAGAGGAAACCAAGGGTGCTGAAGATGACATAAATAGGGAAGAACTGAAGGCAGCTTCAGAGAAAATCAAGATGGGCAAAGCAGCAAGGCACGATGGTATAACACCAGAAATGGTTAAGTGCATAGGAGCAGCTGGCGACCTATTAGTTTTAAAGGTCCTACAGGCAGCTTGGTGCAACAAGACCATAACAAAGGACTGGGAGATTGCTATTATAACACCGATTTTTAAAAAGGGTGACAACCGACAATGTGGAAACAATATAGGCATATCCCTTCTCAGTGTCCTTGGTAAAATAGACTCAGAAGAGTTCAGAACCATCACTGGTGTAAGACAAGGTGATATCCTGTCACCTTATCTTTTTATTCTCCTCCTAGACGATGTCATCAAGGCATGTGGGGAGAGGACAAGAAAGTATTAGGTGGGGTACTGGAAGATAAGACAGGTCTGTATTTCAGAGCTGGCATTTGCTAATGATGTTGCCCTGATTGCTAAATCAGAGGCACATCTTCAATCCAACCTGCAAGTCTGGAATGAAGAGCTGGAGAAGAGGGGGATTGTCATCAGCAGCTCCAAAACAAAAACCATGGTGATATCACGAGAAGCGAGAAGGCATCAGATTAAGATGGGAGAACAGGTCCTGGAGCAGGTCAACCACTTTAAATCCCCCGAAGCTGTCACAGACGGGAAGGGAGGGATCAAAGAGACTTTTTCAAGCCCTAAAACGAGGATTCCTCAGCAAAAGAGAAGTTAACAAGAACACGAAGATGGCTGTATACCGCACCACCTATGTCCCAGTCTTGACGTATGGATGCGAGTCATGGGCAATGACTACAACACACATAATCCAGATCCAAACCACAGAAATGAGATATCTGATTAAGGTGATTAAAGTAACAAGAAGAGACATGGTGCGCAACGGTGGAATATTTACTAGTCACTGTTCTGCTAACTGAGCTTAAGTTGCTGGCACAAAAGCATGATACAAATTTGGGGGAAATCCGTCGAAATAAAATGAAATTCTTTTGAAGTTCTGCTTTTGTGAGATTACAGGCTCATAGGAAAGAGGAATTCTGAATGGCCAGTCTTCACATATTTGTCTCAAAAACTGTGTTCCCCATGAGAACAACAAATATCGACGTTACAGTTATCTGAAAATTTACTAGACACAAGTTTACAAATTGCCGCACGTAGTTCACTGGGGTATCTGATTTGACAGAAAGAATTGGATTACTGCTTCCTCAAGTATGTCGTATAAGACTAATGTGTGGTTGGGAAAATGTGAAACAAATTGCCACAGATAACCGCTACAAGAACATCTGAATGCTTCATGCAGGATTCAAGTAAGGTGATTGATAACTCTCTTTTTCCTTCTTGAGGGTAACTGTGTATACCAGGCATGCTGTAAAGTACTGCTTTCATTCTCCTCACGCAAACCAGTGGTGAATATGATGGAGGCTCCAGGTGGAGCAAAGGTCAACTCAACCGACGCAGGGTTATGCCAATATGGAGTGTGAGTGTGAAGTGTGAGTTAGGCGAATGGTGGACTGTTCGTGTGTTGACCCGTATAAGGCACTCATTCACTCATTACGTTATGTCACCAATGCAGACCACTGTAGTCGTTTCAATAGTTTAATTGGACGCACACACTTGACAGATTGGGTACAGTCACAGGAACATGAGTCGACATAGACAGCATAATATTGATCAATGGACTACCGTCCTAAATTAGCATTCATGAAGAATAATCTTGCAATGGAACATCTGTAAACACCAAGATTTCCATAGTTTATAAATACAGTCAGTAGACCTTACTGACCGAGCATGTCAATTAAGCAATACTGTTCAAACTTGACTCCTAAACAGGATCTCTTTCTAGCGAGGATTCCTTTAGGTAAATTACAGCAAATCTCTGTGAAGATAATGTTAATTTCTTTATAATAGTGATCTCTCAATCATCACCTGATAATAAGGAAGTTTTCCCGTTCTCTGCTAATGATTTACAATAAGTAGAATTCCAAAATCAATCGAATTCCACAATGGTTGCTGGTTCCCGGTTGAGCATCACTCACTATACGGGTGTATAGCCAGATCTTCAATCGAAGCTTTGTTCATCAACAATAAATGATTCTACAAGGATCAGCATATTCTGTCCTCATAGTTGCTGCATACAAACATATTTAGTGCTGCTGGATAATATGTCGTCCCGACATATTCATAGGTAAATACATGTAAACGTCTGCCCATCTTAAGCCTAGGAATGAACGAAGTCAGCAAAAGTACGTTTTTTTACCTGGACATAAGAAATACACTAGCAAGAACAAAAACGCTGTCCCGGCGTTATAGAATCACAACTGGGGAACTCATGGACTAAACGATCCTGGAAGAAACTATCTTCGTCCCCAGAATAACTTAAAGAGATCACAAACTCTTGGGCATCTCTCCGACATGACTTCCCGCCCTAGGCCTAGACAACCGAAGAACCCTCCAACCTATCTTCATCCGCCGAAAACACCTGACCCCCTTCAGTACAGTACAAGAACAAATAGTTCCACTTAAACATACTAAGATATCAAGATATAAGACATACTCGTCCTACATAGACAAGCACTACACATAGATTCGGGCCATAGACATTCTGAAGCAAGAACAATCTATTCCTAACCAAACACAGAATAGATTCAAGTAAGTCTAAATTCCTCCGCCGAGTTCTATTTTTAAGAACGCTACAAAGAGCGATAACTCACAGAATGACTACTTATTGCCGAATCTGAGTTTCGTCCCTCAAGACCAAAACATGCATTCAAAGATGAATATATCTTCATCAGACAATTAAAACATTTTACATGGTATGCGTAATCCGTGCGCCAAAAAATATGTGCGCAACAGATTATCACACCCCCCGGGGAAAAAATGAAAATCATTTTTTTTTTCATCTGAGAGCAACATACAATAGGCTCCCAACGCATAAATACTGCGCAGATGAGAAATATCTGGAATTATTTAAGCCAGATTAATGCAAAATCTCAATCCCTCAGAGAAAGCATTTCTCTTAAGCATAAGTGTTTCCAGGGAGGTGTCACCAACGCATACTACTATACAATGATACAATACATATAACAATTTAAGTTTAAGCATTCCAAGTACATGATTGACAAAAAGAAAAAATCATCAACGAGTAATGGTGTTTATATATCAATGACCGTAGTGTCATTACGAATTACAATGTGTATCTATTTTGATATAGAAAAGAAAAATCTGTTGTCGAGTTGGAAGTGTTAAGACGTCCAATACTCAACAGCTAAGTGGAATCATGTGGGCATCTAGACAGAATGTCTGCCATCACATTATCTGATCCACGGATAGCTCGTACCGAAAAATGAAAAGGTTGAAGAGCAATTGCATATCGAGTAGACCTCGAACTCTTCAAATTTTTACTCTGGATAGCTGTAAGAGCTTTCTGATCGGTTTCTACTATAAAATGTGCGCCTAGAAGGAATCTTTGTAATTTGAGAATTGACCATACCATAGCCAACAGTTCACGGTCTAAAACCGAATAATTCCTTTCTGCAGCATTAAGCTTTCTGGAAATATACATTACAGGATGCAGAGTTCCAGAGTAATCTTGCATTAGTGCCGCTCCAATCCCAGTGGATGAAGCGTCACTACGAAGAACAAATGTCTTATCTTTAGTAGGCAACACTAAAATAGGTGCAGTAGAAAACATAGTTTTAATCTTATCCAAAGAGGATTAACATTCTTGAGTCCAATGGACTATATTAGGAGACCCTTTCTTTAGCAAGGTAGAAAGAGGTGCCATGATTGAAGACAGATTCGGAATGAATCGTCCATAGAATTGTAAAAGACCTAAGAGACTTCGCAATTGCTTTTTAGTCTTAGGAAAAGAAATGTTAAGTATTTTACTTGTATTATGGTCCTCTGTTTTTAGGAAACCATGGCCGACCCGGTGACCTAAAAAAGAAATTTCACTAAAACCAATGCAGGCTTTAGATGGTTTCGCTGTCAGGTTATACTCGCGTAGAGTAGATAGCAATTCAACTAACCCTGAATAGTGATCTTCCCAAGTATCGCTGAAAAGACAGATGTCATCTATGTACGCAATGACATCTGACCGATAGGATAGAATTCTACGCATCATGCGTACGAATGTAGCTGGTGCGTTCATAAGGCCGAAAGGCATAAAATTCCATTGAAAAAGCCCTCTAGGTGTAGAAAAAGCAGTAAAAGGTTTAGCGCGTTCAGATAGAGGAACTTGCCAATATCCTTTAGACAAATCTAGTTTAGTGAAAAAATGCGATTTAGAAAGCTTAGTAAGTAGCTCTTCTAGTAAAGGCATAGGTTCAGCATCAAACTTCGTGACTTGATTCAATTTGCGATAGTCAACGCAAAGACCTATGTTATTGTCTTTTTTACGGACAATAACCATCGGCGAAGAATACGCAGAAGTGGATGGTTCAATTATTTTTAAATCTATCATCTCATCCAACTCCTTTTCAACCTGTGCTTGAAAATGTATAGGAATAGGATAAGGTCTGACTCTAATAGGATTATGGTCAGTTAGAATAATGTCATGTTCAATGACATGAGTTTGTCCAGGAATGTCAGTAAGGACATCCTGAAATGTTTGTAACATAGACGAAACTTGTCGCTGTTCTCCTAGAGATAAATCGGGAGAAACAGTAATATTTTCCCATGATTCACTAGAATGAAGTGGAATCATCGGAAGCGGAAGATTAACATCCGAAAAACTTGTTTCCTCATCCTGTATTACAGACAGTGATGAGTAATGACCATGTTGGACAGGTGAATCGTCCGTTGCCTGGAAAATAGGCTGTAAATAATCCGGACGTTCATGGAATTCCGTAAGCATATTGATGTGGAAGGTTTTACGCTTCCCATCAATATCGACAATGTAGTCAACATCGGAAATTTTCGAGATTATATCGTACGGACCTTTCCAAGAAATAAGTAGTCTGTTTTCCCTACAAGGTAGCAAAACAAATGCTTTGTCACCAGGACAAAGTTGTTGTAAGGTTCTTTTCTTATTGGCACATTGTCTTGCTTTCTCCTTAGCAAACTCAGAAGAAGAAGTTGCCAATTTGCATGCTTCGATAATCTTTTGTCTTAGCGCGATGACATATTCGTAAGAAGATTTTGTGTCATCGGTAATATTATAAGCGGTTATGAGATCATGAAGCAAAGACATAGGGCCGCGCGGTCGCGCGCCAAAGACAAGTTCAAAGGGAGAAAATCCTGTATGTTCATTGGGAACCTCTCTGTAAGCGAACAGGGCCGCGGGTAAAACCCTATCCCAATCTTGAGGATGATCCTCAGTTATCTTCCCTAGTAAGTTTTTGAGTGTTCTATTGAGGCGTTCTACCATCCCATTCGACATTGGGTGATAGATACTGCTCAAAGATCTCTCTATCTGGAGAGTAGACATTACTTGAGACATGGTATCCGATATTAGTTGGGTGCCATGATCTGATAATATTTCTCCGGGAAATCCCAGACGAGAAAATATAAGCCAAAGAGCATCTGCAATGTCAGCAGTAGTAATGCTCTTCAGAGGGATAGCCTCTGGCCAACGTGTGCACATGTCCACACACGTTAAGATAAACTGATGTCCTCTAGCATATTTGATCTTAAATGGACCAATGATGTCTATCGCCATTTTCTGAAATGGTCTAATAGGAATGTCTGCAGCCTGAATAGGTGCAGCATGGCGTGGAACTTTGGATTTGACTTCTTGACATATTTTACAAGATCGACAATAGATCCGTATGTCCTTGTTCACAAAAGGCCAAAAGAAAACCGCAAGAACTCTTGACTTCGTACGGGAAAAACCCATATGTCCAGCACACTGAGAGTCGTGTGCGTGTCGTAATATTTTAACTCTCAAATCCTTGGGTACAAGAATCTGAGAATGACTTGACTTGTTGGAGTCTTGCACCATACGTACAAGTACGCCATTCTTCATTGTAATCCAAGATTTACTCTTTGAATCTTTATTCGGATCACCTTTTGTTGCAAGAGTGAAGAATTTCTTTAGAGTCGGATCCTCTTCTTGCTGCTTTATAAATGAGTCACGCGAAATTACCAAGGGATCATCTTGGTTATGCACTTCATTATCTTCAATAGATGAAGTGTCGGGCATATTGAGAGCTTGAGCTATAGTGACTACAGCATTAGCAGTTTGCATATTTTGTTTTTCCCAAACGGAAATTTGTTGTGGAGTGCATTCTTTGACTCCGTGAATACGACCGATGATAAGATCAGCGATCGGATTCGGCAGAAGACATGCGTGTACATCTCCTGTAAAGAAAGGAGTAGCGATCCTAATGATAGCAGTAGAGTATTTCTCTATGGTGCCGCCAAATGTTACACATTTGACTACTTTGCCTGTAGCACGAGAAGGATCTATGAGTGACTGCCTAACACCAATTGTGGTGCATCCAGAATCAAAAAGCAATGAAACTGGATTGTCATTTACTAAACCTTTGTGTAAGACAAGAGAACCTCTTCCATCATGCGCGATTGACGCGGGAAGAGCGGGAAGAGGATGGCCACAAATTAAAGTGGACACCGTAGTTTGTTCGAATAATGTTTTGCATTGGGGGCACTGAGATGCTCTCCCAAAATCGAAAGCGGCACATGCCATATTGTTAGAGTCATCATTATCTTTATTTTGTTTATAGGCATCATGGGACTCTTGCTGTGCATAGTTTGCATTAAATGAGATTTTTGTTTTTTATGTTGGGGTCTACCTCTGTTATTATTATCCCTATAATTATCATTGTTTCCTCTATTGTAACCCCTACTTGGGTTTGAGTCATAATTCCCCTGGTTACTATTATCATATTCATTATAATGAGTATCTCTGTAATTATGATCTTGTTGTCTCCATGATGGAAAACTAGGATAGTTTCTATAATGACTTCCTTTGCGGAAGTTCCTATAATTATGACCACCCCTAAATCGAGGGCTGTCGGCTCGTCTCCAGATATTCGAAGAAGAACCCTGAAATGATTGGTTACCTTGGTTCTGATAACTGTTATGGTTACCCTTTTTATTAAACCTGTTTTGAGGTCCTTGGAATTTGTGTGAGTAATTAGGGTTGTATGGTGTTGCTGATGCAACTGGCATACCTTCCTTAACCTTAGTATTGCTAATAGCTACATCTGGGTGTGCAGTGACGTATTGGGTACAATATTCTTCCATTTCTTTTAGTGTTTTAGGTTTCCGCTCATGTAGGAATTCAAGGAATGGTTTACTAATGCTTGACATAATCTTGTCCCTGAGCAATAAATCCATAAGTGCTTCATAAGTCTTTTCTGTTTTGGACAGTTCAATCCAACGATTAAATGTAAGACGTGTCCTTGCAATGAATTCTGAGAATTCTACCCCTGATTCAGGTACCATTCTTTTAAACAAAATACGGTAACCTTCCTCAGATAACTGGTATTTCTTTATCAAGGCTGCCCTAATAACCTCATAATTATCCTTGTCAGTTTCTTCAACCAAACTTAAACTCGTCAGAGAATCACCTTTTAAATTCTCAGACAACTGATTAGCATATTCTGATTTCTCCACATTATGAGCTCGACAAGCACGTTCAAATCTATCAAGCCAGAATGTTATATCATCACTGGCAGAATTGAACGCTGGTACCTTGACCTTGTAATAAAAGGGTTTACCACTAGATGACTGATTGACATTACTCATGTTTGTCAATTTTAACTTTTCTAACTCAAATGCTAAAAGTTCTTTTTGATGTTCATGTTCTCTTATTGCTCTTTTCTCCTCAGCTTCAGCTTCTTTGTCTAATCTCTTTTGTTCAGCTTCTTTGTCTAATCTCTTTTGTTCAGCTTCTCTGTCTAATCTCTTTTGTTCAGCTTCTTTGTCTAATCTCTTTTGTTCAGCTTCTCTGTCTAATCTCTTTTGTTCAGCTTCTTTGTCTAATCTCTTTTGTTCAGCTTCTCTGTCTAATCTTCTCTGTTCAGCATCAGCTTCTTTGTCTAATCTCTTTTGTTCAGCTTCTCTGTCTAATCTCTTTTGTTCAGCTTCTTTGTTTTGTTTTTCCAGTTCCATTTGGAATCTCTTTTCCTCAACCTGCATCTGCAGTTTCTTTTGTTCAAATTCTATTTCCATTTTTCTATCCTCACTTTTTTGTTTCATTTCCTCACTTTTTTGTTTCATTTCCTCAGCTTTAAGTGCTTTATCATATTGACTGGTAGCATACTCCTCCAACTTATCTCCAGTCTTGCCTAGAGATTTCCCTAACTCAATAAAGTGTTCCAATGTAGACATGATGTCTAATAATGATAGCAATCAGTTGACACAAAAATGTAATCTATATTTCAAAGTAATGTAAACACAAGCTCTTAATAATTTGATCAATCAGCTCCTTATCCCAAACTATGTGGGGAAACAAGCCTTTAGTAAGGTCTTGTATAATCAACTGTGTACCCACCAATTACTAAAAATCATCAGTTGACTTTTTCTTATAAATTCATATGATCAAATATATTTTAAATAGTGTATGTCGATCAAGAACACAACAAAACAATTATACAAGAGAACAGGAAACATTTGCAGAAATCACATAAATCAAATAGGAAAAATCAAAGAAAAATGATCACAGAATCTGTGATGATATCTGCAATAGAATGAACAAGACAAATAACACCACAGTGTATAAACATAAATTGTGTATAAAACTGAAAGATAGTAAAGGGTAGACCTACAAATACAAACAAATCAAACAAAACTAAGGAACACAAAATTATTAACAAAAACAACGAAGAAAAGAACACCTCATCACAACTAACAAAAATAGCACCAGATGTTGCCAGCAAATTTCCAATAAAGAAAATTGCTCCCTATAGAACGCTAATATAAGCCCTATGTTACTTGGGAAATCTTATATTAGACACACGAATAATATGCAAACATTAAACATAAATACATATATACAAATAACATGTAAACATCAATAGCATAAATGCATATATCATTAATTAAATGTGTTGTGGTTGGAATGTGTTGTGTAGAAGGCTGTTTTATAGAAATGGCACATATATTTTAATCAAAATAAATAACTGCCACTTTATTGAACTACAATTTCTGGCCTTAAATACTAAAGTTCAACACAATAGCAGAACATAAGAAGGTCCATCGATGAAAATAGGCTTCTAAGTTCATTTTATTTCTGCTAACACAGTTAATTCGCTTGCCAATGTTCTGTGTAATGCTGTGATGTCCACTTGTAAACAACTTGCCGTGCTACGCTGTCTGTTATATGAAATAATGCATGTACCGAGCAAAATGTCAACAGCGGTGACCTAGATACAGTTACACTTGTCATAACAGGTCAAGCTGACATCGACTGGATAGTTGTCCTATAGGTGTTGATGTGTGTCACATTTTGCCAAAATAAATGTTCTTGAAACACTAGGTGACTTCCACTTTGTAGACTGCGAAGGCTGGACCCAGGAAACTGGCCTACCACGTTGATAACTCTCTTTTTCCTTCTTGAGGGTAACTGTGTATACCAGGCATGCTGTAAAGTACTGCTTTCATTCTCCTCACGCAAACCAGTGGTGAATATGATGGAGGCTCCAGGGGGAGCAAAGGTCAACTCAACCTACGCAGGTCTATGCCAATATGGAGTGTGAGTGTGAAGTGTGAGTTAGGCGAATGGTGGACTGTTCGTGTGTTGACCCGTATAAGGCACTCATTCACTCATTACGTTATGTCACCAATGCAGACCACTGTAGTCGTTTCAATAGTTTAATTGGACGCACACACTTGACAGATTGGGTACAGTCACAGGAACATGAGTCGACATAGACAGCATAATATTGATCAATGGACTACCGTCCTAAATTAGCATTCATGAAGAATAATCTTGCAATGGAACATCTGTAAACACCAAGATTTCCATAGTTTATAAATACAGTCAGTAGACCTTACTGACCGAGCATGTCAATTAAGCAATACTGTTCAAACTTGACTCCTAAACAGGATCTCTTTCTAGCGAGGATTCCTTTAGGTAAATTACAGCAAATCTCTGTGAAGATAATGTTAATTTCTTTATAATAGTGATCTCTCAATCATCACCTGATAATAAGGAAGTTTTCCCGTTCTCTGCTAATGATTTACAATAAGTAGAATTCCAAAATCAATCGAATTCCACAATGGCTGCTGGTTCCCGGTTTAGCATCACTCACTATACGGGTGTATAACCAGATCTTCAATCGAAGCTTTGTTCATCAACAATAAATGATTCTACAAGGATCAGCATATTCTGTCCTCATAGTTGCTGCATACAAACATATTTAGTGCTGCTGGATAATATGTCGTCCCGACATATTCATAGGTAAATACATGTAAACGTCTGCCCATCTTAAGCCTAGGAATGAACGAAGTCAGCAAAAGTACGTTTTTTTACCTGGACATAAGAAATACACTAGCAAGAACAAAAACGCTCTCCCGGCGTTATAGAATCACAACTGGGGAACTCATGGACTAAACGATCCTGGAAGAAACTATCTTCGTCCCCAGAATAACTTAAAGAGATCACAAACTCTTGGGCACCTCTCCGACATGACTTCCCGCCCTAGGCCTAGACAACCGAAGAACCCTCCAACCTATCTTCATTCGCCGAAAACACCTGACCCCCTTCAGTACAGTACAAGAACAAATAGTTCCACGTAAACATACTAAGATATCAAGATATAAGACATACTCGTCCTACATAGACAAGCACTACACATTGATTCGGGCCATAGACATTCTGAAGCAAGAACAATCTATTCCTAACCAAACACAGAATAGATTGAAGTAAGTCTAAATTCCTCCGCCGAGTTCTATTTTTAAGAACGCTACAAAGAGCGATAACTCACAGAATGACTACTTATTGCCGAATCTGAGTTTCGTCCCTCAAGACCAAAACATGCATTCAAAGATGAATATATCTTCATCAGACAATTAAAACATTTTACATGGTATGCGTAATCCGTGCGTTAAAAAAAATATGTGCGCAACAGTGATCAGCTGCGGTGGTGGCTCTATGCTCCATAAGGTGATCAGCTGCCGTGGTGGTTTTATGCTCCATAAGGTGATCAGCTGTCGTGGTGGCTCTATGCTCCATAAGGTGATCAGTTGCCGTGGTGGCTCTATGCTCCATAAGGTGATCAGATGCCGTGGCGGTTCTATGCTCCATAAGGTGATCAGTTGCCGTGGTGGCTCTATGCTCCATAAGGTGATCAGCTGTCGCGGTGGTTCTATGCTCCATAAGGTGATCAGTTGCCGTGGTGGTTTTATGCTCCATAAGGTGA
The DNA here is from genome assembly GCA_024509875.1 of Oreohelix idahoensis. NCBI lineage: Eukaryota > Metazoa > Mollusca > Gastropoda > Stylommatophora > Oreohelicidae > Oreohelix > Oreohelix idahoensis. The sequence goes on from JAMPIV010011887.1 coordinate 119,242, forward strand.
TCAGCTGCCGTGGTGGCTCTATGCTCCATAAGGTAATCAGTTGCCGTGGTGGTTCTATGCTCCATAAGGTGATCAGCTGCCGTGGTGGTTCTACGTTCCATAAGGTGATCAGCTGTCGTGGTGGTTCTATGTTCCATAAGGTGATCAGCTGCCGTGGTGGTTCTATGCTCCATAAGGTGATCAGTTGTCGTGGTGGTTCTATGTTCCATAAGGTGATCAGCTGCCGTGGTGGCTCTATGCTCCAGAAGGTTATCAGCTGCCGTGGTGTTTCTATGCTCCATAAGGTGATCAGCTGCCGTGGTGGCTCTATGTTCCATAAGGTGATCAGCTGTCGTGGTGGTTCTATGTTCCATAAGGTGATCAGCTGCCGTGGTGGCTCTATGTTCCATAAGGTGATCAGCTGTCGTGGTGGCTCTATGCTCCATTAGGTGATCAGTTGCCGTGGTGGTTCTATGCTCCATAAGGTGATCAGCTGCCGTGGTGGCTCAATGCTCCATAAGGTGATCAGCTGTCGTTGTGATTCTATGTTCCATAAGGTGATCAGCTGCCGTGGTGGCTCTATGATCCATAAGGTGATCAGTTGCCGTGGTGGTTCTATGCTCCAAAAGGTGATCAGCTGCCGTGGTGGTTTTATGCTCCATAAGGTGATCAGCTCTCGTGGTGGTTCTATGTTCCATAAGGTGATCAGTTGCCGTCATTGTTCTATGCTCCATAATGTGATCAGTTGCCGTGGTGGCTCTATGCTCCATAAGGTGATCAGCTGTCGTGGTGGTTCTATGCTCCATAAGGTGATCAGTTGCCTTGGTGGTTTTATGTTCCATAAGGTGATCAGCTGCCGTGGTGGCTCTATGCTCCATAAGGTGATCAGTTGCCGTGGTGGTTCTATGCTCCATAAGGTGATCAGCTGCCGTGGTGGTTCTACGTTCCATAAGGTGATCAGCTGTCGTGTTGGCTCTATGCTCCATAAGGTGATCAGCTGCCGTGGTGGCTCTGTGTTCCATAAGGTGATCAGTTGCCGTGGTGGTTCTATGCTCTATAAGGTGATCAGCTCTCGTGGTGGTTCTATGTTCCATAAGGTGATCAGCTGCCGTGGTGGTTCTATGCTCCATAAGGTGATCAGCTGTCGTGGTGGTTCTATGTTTTATAAGGTGATCAGCTGTCGTGGTGGCTCTATGTTCCATAAGGTGATCAGCTGCCGTGGGGGTTCTATGCTCCATAAGGTAATCAGCTGCCGTGGTGGCTCTATGTTCCATTAGGTGATCAGCTGTCGTGGTGGTTCTATGTTCCATAAGGTGATCAGCTATCGTGGTGGTTCTATGTTCCATAAGGTGATCAGCTGCCGTGGTGGCTCTATGTTCCATAAGGTGATCAGCTGTCGTGGTGGCTCTATGCTCCATAAGGTGATCAGTTGCCGTGGTGGTTCTATGCTCCATAAGGTGATCAGCTGCCGTGGTGGTTCTATGCTCCATAAGGTGGTCAGCTGCCGTGGTGGCTCTATGCTCCATAAGGTGATCAGTTGCCGTGGTGGCTCTATGCTCCATAAGGTTATCAGTTGCCGTGGTGGATCTATGCTCCATAAGGTGTTCAGCTGTCGTTGTGGTTCTAGGTTCCATAAGGTGATCAGCTGTCGTGGTGGCTCTATGTTCCATAAGGTGATCAGTTGCCGTGGTGGTTTTATGCTCCAAAAGGTGATCAGCTGTCGTGGTGGTTCTATGCTCCAAAAGGTGATCAGTTGCCGTAGTGGCTCTATGCTCCATAAGGTGATCAGATTCCGTGGTGGCTCTATGCTCCATAAGGTGATCAGTTGCCATGGTGGTTCTATGCTCCATAAGGTGATCAGCTGACGTGGTTGCTCTATGTTCTATAAGGTGATCAGTTGCCGTGGTGGTTCTATGCTCCATAAGGTGATCAGCTGTAGTGCTGGCTCTGTGCCCGCAAAAGGTGATCAGCTGTCGTGGTTGCTCTATGCTACATAAGGTGATCAGCTGCCGTGGTGGCTCTATGCTCCATAAGGTGATCAGTTGCAGTGGTGGCTCTATGCTCCATAAGGTGATCAGTTGCCGTGGTGGCTCTATGCTCCATAAGGTGATCAGCTGCCGTGGTGGCTCTATGCTCCATAAGGTTATCAGCTGCCGTGGTGGCTCTTTGCTCCATAAGGTTATCAGCTGCCGTGGTGGCTCTATGCTCTATAAGGTGATTATCTGCCGTGGTGGCTCTATGCTCCATAAGGTGTTCAGCTGTAGTGGTGGCTCTATGCTCTATAAGGTGATTATCTGCCGTGGTGGCTCTATGCTCCATAAGGTGTTCAGCTGTAGTGGTGGCTCTATGCTCCATAAGGTTATCAGCTGCCGTGGTGGCTCTTTGCTCCATAAGGTTATCAGCTGCCGTGGTGGCTCTATGCTCTATAAGGTGATTATCTGCCGTGGTGGCTCTATGCTCCATAAGGTTATCAGCTGTAGTGGTGGCTCTATGCTCTATAAGGTGATTATCTGCCGTGGTGGCTCTATGCTCCATAAGGTGTTCAGCTGTAGTGGTGGCTCTGTGCGCCCAAAAGGTGATCAGCTTTCGTGGTAGCTCTATGCTCCATAAGGTGTCAGCTGCCGTGGTAGTTCTATGGTCCATAAGGTGATCAGCTGTCGTCTTGGCTCTATGCTCTATAAGGTGATCAGCTGCCGTGATGGCTCTATGCTCCATTAGGTGATCAGCTGCAGTGGTGGCTCTATGCTCCATAAGGTGATCAGCTGCTGTGGTGACTCTATGCTCCATAAGGTGATCAGTTGCCGTGGTGGCTCTATGCTACATAAGGTGATCAGCTGCCGTGGTGGCTCTATGCTCCATAAGGTTATCAGCTGCCGTGGTGGCTCTTTGCTCCATAAGGTTATCAGCTGCCGTGGTGGCTCTATGCTCCATAAGGTGATCAGCTGCCGTGGTGGCTCTATGCTTCAAAAGGTGATCAGCTGCCGTGGTGGCTCTATGCTCAATAAGGTGATCAGCTACCGTGGTGGCTATATGCTCCATAAGGTGATCAGCTGCCATGTTGGCTCTAGGCTCCATAAGGTGATCAGCTGTCGTGGTGGCTCTATGCTCCATAAGGTGATCAGCTGCCGTGGTGGCTCTATGCTCCATAAGGTGATCAGCTGCCGTGGTGGCTCTATGCCCCATAAGGAATGAAAACGAAAATGAAAATGATGATTCTGCAGATGGCGCTTGTTTCTGGTCACACATTAGCATAATAAATATCTAGGGGAAATCTATCGAGATAAGAGAAAAGATTTACCCTTTTGTTAGTGGCGCAACAGTTTTTGGTCATACATTAGCATAATAAATATCTAGGGGAAATCTTTCGAGATAAGAGGAAAGATTTACCATTATGTTAGTGGAGCAACAGTTTCTGGTCACACATTATCATAATAAATATCTAGGGGAAATCTATCGAGATAAGAGGAAAGATTTACCATTATGTTAGTGGAGCAACAGTTTCTGGTCATACATTAGCATAATAAATATCTAGAGGAAATCTATCGAGAAAAGAGGAAAGATTTACCATTGTGTTAGTGGAGCAACAGTTTCTGGTCATACATTAGCATAATAAATATCTAGGGGAAATCTATCGAGATAAGAGGAAAGATTTGCTATTATGTTAGTGGAGAAACAGTTTCTTGTCACACATTAGCACAATAAATATCCAGGGGAAATCTATCGAGATAAGAGGAAAGATTTACCATTATGTTAGTGGAACAACAGTTTCTGGTCATACTTACTTACTTAGTCGTTCCCCTCCTACCGTGAGGTGTAGAGGTTTGGAAGAGAGAGCGCTAGACCATTCTATCAGCTGTCTTTTTCCTGGCCTGGTTCCATTCTAGTCCTCGGTCCTTCATAGATTGCCTAATGTTGTCCTCCCAGCGGACTCTGGGTCGTCCTGGAGGTCTGGATCCCTGGCTCTTTGTTTTCCATGCTTGTCGTGGTAGCCGATCTTCTCCCATTCTGCAGACATGGCCAAACCATCTTAGTTGGGACTGTTCTATTTGGGTCTGCAGCGGGTGGGATTTTAGGCCTTGACGGATCGTCTGGTTGCGGACCATTCTGGTCATACATTAGCATAATGAATATCTAGGGGAAATCTATCGAGATAAGAGAAAAGATTTACCATTATGTTAGTCGAGCAACACTTTCTGGTCACACATTAGCATAATAAATATCTAGGGGAAATCTATCGAGATAAGAGCAAATTTTTACCATTCTGTTAGTGGAGCAACAGTTTCTGGTCACACATTAGCATAATAAATATCTAGGGGAAATCTATCGAGATAAGAGCAACTCTTTACCATTCTGTTAGTGGCGCAACAGTTTTTGGTCACACATTAGCATGATAAATAACTAGGGGAAATCTATCGAGATAAGAGGAAATTTTTACCATTCTGTTAGTGGAGCAACAGTTTCTGGTCACATTAGCATAATAAATATATAGGGGAAATCTATCGAGACAAGAGCAAATTGTTACCATTCTGTTAGAGGTGCAACAGTTTCTGGTCACACATTAGCATAATAAATATATAGGGGAAATCTATCGAGATAAGAGAAAATTTTTACCATTCTGTTAGTGTCGCAACAGTTTCTGGTCACACATTAGCATGATAAATATCTAGGGGAAATATATCGAGATAAGAGCAAATGTTTTCCATTCTGTTAGTGGCGTGGTCACACGCATGATAAATATCTAGAGGAAATATAACGAGATAAGAGTTTCTGTTAGTGGCGCACATCTAGCACACATTAGCATGATAAATATCTAGGGGAAATCTATCGAGATAAGAGCAAAGTTTTACCATTCTGTTAGTGGCGCTACAGTGTCTGGTCACACATTAGCATAATAAATATCTAGTGGAAATCTATCGAGCTAAGAGCAAAGTTTTACCACTCTGTTAGTGACGCAACAGTTTCTGGTCACACATTAGCATGATAAATATCTAGGGGACATCTATCGAGATAAGATCAAATTTTTACCATTCTGCTAGTGGCGCAACAGTTTCTGGTCACACATACCTTTTCTGTTTGTTGGGCAACAGTTTCTGGTCATCTCTTTTGCATTTTTAAATATCTAGGGGAAATCTTTCGAGATATGAGAGAATTTTTACCTTCGGTTAGTGGCGTGTCGTTTCTGGCAACTCTTTGCATGACAAATCATCTAGCGGATTCCTATCGAGATTAATTGCAACATTCTTACCTTTCTGTTAGTGGCGTCAATCAGCTTATAGTCACAATTTTGCTTGTTAAATATATAGGTGGTTATCTTCGTGTTAAGAGCAAATTTTTACCATTCTGTTAGTGGCCGTATCAGTTTATCGTCACCACGTTAAGCA